>MU226758.1:790473-806468 GCA_018584345.1 Thuja plicata
GAATTAAAATTATTTAATTCATTTAAAATATAGGAATTAATTATTTAAGCATTTTATTGCTTTTTAATAATTAAGGGGACTATAGCCATTTTAATTAAATTAAATAGGCTAGGGGAATGGGTTATTTACAAGTGGATAATTGATTTAGGGATTTATTTAATTCCTTCATAATTAAATACTATAGCCATGTTTGAATTTGTTTTGATTTAAATGGTTTGAATTGATTTAAATTGTATGGCTATAATAGTTAATATAATTCAGTGATAAAAATCACCTAGGACATTAAATTTGATTTTAAAAGAATTATGCCAAGCAGTAACAGAGTCATTTGGACATAATTAGGGGTACGATCACACTTAGGGAAAATAGGGTTTATAGTAGAAGCGGACCAAATTCAGGTGGTTACATTTGCTCCTCTTTGAATTGATGTGCGAGCAACGCATTGATTCAAATAATGTTTTTGATTTTGACTTCAGAAAAATTGAGAATTTTGTTCTTGGTTGTCAAATGAAATGTTGATGAGATCAATCTTGTACTTGATCAAACTAAACTGATAGAATTGATTTTGAACTTGCTTGTCATCCAAAGATTAATAAAATATTTTTAAAGATACCAATTCTAAACTTGGTTGTTGTTCAAAGATTGATAATACTGATTCTCAACTTGGTTGTCGTCCAAAATCCAATATGAAGCTTCCAGGAGCTTAATAAGAATCTTTTAAAATGAGGAAACACAAGATATCTAGCTTATGAGAACTAAAGCCTTCTATCCAATAGTTCTGACTTAGTCAAGGAAACTGTTATGCCCCTAGTTTGTTTAATAATGAAGTCATTTTTAATGCTGTTTAGAGGAAAAATTTAATTGATGATAGTGTGATCATGCCCTCTCAGGAATGAAATTGAAGGAAAAAGAATAAAATCCCTTAGTTGAAAGAATGTATCACTTGCAGGAAACTGTTAGTGCAAGAAAGAATGGAGTAGAAGAAGTGGAAAAAGAAGGTGTATTTAAAAATAAACACACTAGTACCAAGTTAATTACGTGAAAATGTGAGTTTGATTTTGCTCTTGATAGATCAAATATTTCGAGAATCATGGATATGTAAATATCTTAGATTTTAGAGGAGTGAAAAATAGAAAGGAGTTTGAGCTCAAATCCTTATGTTAGTTCTTTTAAAAAAAAAGCATCATGCAATCTTTAAATGTAGACTCTTAGGACTTTGTCACTAGTATGCAAATCTATAGCTTTTTATCATCATTGGGCACTCTTTCAGAATGGATACCACCTAATAGTACAACCATCACTAATACCCACTGATATTATGATAATATGAATACTATGTTTTATTGAAATGTCAGAAATAGACTTAGGCATCAAGGCATAGAAACCAGGATAACAAAATAGTCACCTTCCTTTTAATATACCAGATTCTGAGTAAGGCAAGATATTGGACCCGCAATGACCTTGAAAATTCATAGCCTTGGGTACATTATGATTTGTATACCTTAGTGAGAATTTAGACCAGAAAATAGATAAGGAAAATGTTTCAACCTCACCATAGTTTACACATAATGAAGATCTAGATATATGCGGCTATCCACCCATAGTGGTAGCTCTTATCATAAACATCCAAGTTAGGTGAAATTTATAGGATCATTTGGAACAATCACCATACGCAAAAAATCAAGAAAACATTATGCCCCTATCCTTGTGACTCTTTGTCTTTGCACAGACATCATTGAGTAACTAAGAAGACATAATATTTTATCAATTGTGAATCAAGATAATAAAATATATAATCACTTAGATGCCCCTAGTTGAATACATCATCGGGACATTTAAAGAATCATAATAAAAAAAATATCAAATTGTGTGTTTAAGTAGTACTTGTTCATTCATATGTCAAACACATTAGAGATTCATCAATCAGAAAATTAGAATATAAGCAATATAGTGTTCCATGTCTATGCATTAATAGGATAATCCGTTCATGTTCATCATCTAATATAGCCTTGTAGGAACTTTGTTAATGTAAATGTCATGTTTGGATATGTGATGTTTTGAAAAGACACCCTTGTTTTGGAAAGTGACATTGTTTTGCATGTATCTAGAAACATTGTATTTGTGAGGAAAACCATCCTAGAGCAACTTAGCAATCACAACATACCATACTAACAAAGATGCCCCCAGTGCAAAATGACTTATTCCTAAGATGTAAATGTAGACAAATCCCAAGCGAGGATAAGATAGCACATTAGGAAATGAAGTTAGTGTTTGAGCATAGGTAAAGTTATGAAGGCCTAGTATCAGTAATGCTTTGATAGATGGAGTGCAGAACACAAGTGACACTTGATTTCCAGGTTTTTACCACTTGGAAAGATCTTTTCTATTCTTTTTGCTACCAAGATGCTTATTTTACCCGTGCTCATCAAGGTACTTTTATTTTTTTTCAATTTTTTTGCTATTTTTACTTCTTTTTTTTTTAATGTTTTTGTAGTATCAAGGCGCTTGTTTACCAGGTTTTCACCAAGGATACCCCTTTTTGAAGGACCTTTTCCATTGTTTGGTTTTCTTTAGGATCAATTTTCTGAATGTTTTTGGTATTTTGTAATAAAATTTTATTGTACAGGCTCTGCTAGCCAGACATCAAGCATAGAACAAATTCAAATATAGAGTGTTGATAGGATATGGAAGAATATCTCCTTTAGGTGTAGCTAATTGATAAGCTCCAGTCTCAAAAGTAGCAGTGATAACATAAGGTCCCAGCCAGTTAGGTTCAAATTTTCCCTTTTGTTCTCTGTTAGGTTGGTTCTTAGGATTCTCCTTGAGGATGAGATCTCCTACTTCAAATTTGCATGGTTTGACCTTCTTATTGTAACCTTTGGACATACGTGCTTGATACACTTTGAGGTGATCAAACACTTTTTGTCTATGCTCATCTAGTAGGTCCAGAGAATTTACCCTATCTATGTGACACTGCTCATCAGTAACCAGACCTTGTAAAGATATCCGCAAAGATGGGATTTCAACCTCAATAGGTAGTATTACTTCAGTGCCATAGACTAGAGAAAATGACATGGCTCCAGTTGGTGTTCTTATGCTTGTTCTGTAGGTCCATAGTGCCAGATTCAGTTGTAGATGCCAGTCTCTACCAGACTTGCTCACAATTCTATGTAGGATCTTGAAAATATTTTTGTTGGACTCTTTAGCCTGTCCATTACCTTGAGGATAATAGATTGAGGAGTAGTGTTGAGTGATATGTAACTATTCACAAGGGTCATCGATGTCTTGATTTTTAAATTAGCCCCCATTTTCTGTTACAATTGAAGAGGGTATCCCATATCTACAAATAATGTAGTTCAGAATGAACATAGCCACATATTTTCTAGTGGCTTTGATTAGCGACACGGCCTCGACCCACTTTTTGAAATACTCAATGGCTGTAATGATGAATTTGTGTCCATTTGAAGAGTTGGGATATATTTGTCCAACCAAGTCAAAGGCCCATTGCTGAAATGGCCAATGTGTTATGAAAGGTATAAGTTCTCTTGTAGGAGCATGCATAAGATTCCCATGTGTCTAGCATTTATGACATGATTTTGAAAATTGAATAGCATCTCTCTCCATGGTAGGCCAATAATAGCCTACTCTGAGCAGTTTCTTGGCTAATGAAAAGTCATTTGAGTGTGATCCACATACACCTTCGTGGACTTCTTTTAATGCTAGATCAGACTCTTCAAGTTCTAAACACCTAAGAAGTGTACCATCAAGACCTCGTCGATATAGGTTGTTAGTGATGAGGACATAATGCGATGCTGTCCTAATCAAGGATCTTTTCTCATTTATGGATATATTGGTAGGGATGGTTTGGTCAGAAAGGTAAGCAATGATATTGGCATATCGAGATTGGTATGTGGTGTTCAAAGTACATATTACCTGGTATTTAGGGGTATCAAATGTAGGATAGGATAGTTCTTCCACTAAGAAGTCATAGAGGAATTGATGTTCTTCTAGTTATAAAATGGATGCCAAGGTAGCCATAGTGTCTGTAGCTTTATTCTCTGATCTTGGTACCTACTGTAATGTGATGAATACAAAGTATTTCTTGAGGTCATCAACTAGTTTCTTGTAGGGCATCAACTTCTCATCTTTTGTTTGATACTCCCCATTGACTTCATTGATAATTAGTTGGGAGTCACCATAAACATGTAACTCTACAATATTCCACTCCATAGCTAGCTTAAGGTCGTTTACCAATGCTTCATATTCTAAAATATTATTGGTGCATGGAAACATCAATTTGTAAGATTTGGGAATCTTGTAGCCTTGAGGAGTTATGAATAGGACCCCTGCTCCAGAGCCTTGTTGAGTGAATGAACCATCAAAGTACATCTTCCATGGATATTTAGTTAGGTGCATGATTGTTTCATCAGGGAATTCAATTGTTAAAGGTTTATCATCCTGGAGTGGTGAATCAGCCAATTGTTCTACAAGAACCTATCCTTTGATAGCTCATCATTCTACATATTTAATATCAAACTCACTTAGAATCAGGACCCATTTTGCCAAACGTCCTGTTAACGCTATTCTACTCAAAAGGTACTTTAAAGGATCAATCTTAGCAATGAGCTTCACTATATGAGAGAGCATGTAGTGCCTCAATTTTTGTGATGCAAAGATGACTGCTAAGCATGCTTTTTCAATAATGCTATAATTGAGCTCATAGGTGACCAGTGTTCTACTAATGTAGTAGATAGGTCTTTCTTTCTTGGTTTCATCCTCTTGTGCCAACAATACTCTTAGGCATGTAGCTGTAGCTAAAATGTATAGGAGTAGGGGCTTTCCATGAATAGGTGCCATAAGAATAGGAGGAGTAGCTAGGTATCCTTTCAATTGTTTGAAGTTTGCTTCATAGTGTTCATCCCATTTGAAGGTAACCCCTTTATCTAGTAACTTAGTAAAGTGTTGCACCCTATTTGCAAGTTGGGACATGAATCTCCTAATGGATTGAAGTCTCCCTTGTAGCGTCCTCATTTGACTAATGTTACATGGAGGAGTCATCTCTAGTATAGCCTTAACTTTAATGGGGTCTACCTTAATTCCCTTTGCTGAAACAATGAATCCTAGGAGCTTTCCTGATTGGACCCCAAAGGCACATTTCTTTAGGTTGAGCCTGAGTTGGAACTGTTCCATACGATCCAAGATCTTTCTTAAGTTAGTAATGTGAGTGCCTCTTTCTTTGAATTTTGCCAATGTGTCATCCACATAGTCTTCTATGTTTTTGTGCATCATGTCATGGAATATAGTCATCATGGCTATTTGATATGTTGCACCGACATTCTTTAACCCGAAAGGCATGACATTCTAGCAAAAGGTGCCCCATGTGCATGTAAATAAAGTTTTCTCTTGATCTTTATGGGCAATTTTGATTTGATTATAGCCCAAGAATCCATCCATTAATGAATACATCTAGTAGCCTGCTATGAGGTCTATGATCATGTCAATGTTAGGTAGATGGAAGTTATCTTTTAGATAGGATTTATTCAAGTCTCTAAAGTCAGTATAGATCTTGATAGATTTATTAGATTTAGACACGGGGACCACATAGGAGATCCATCCTACATAGGCAATGAATTGAATAAATCTAGCTTTTAACAACTTTTCTAGCTCTTCTTTTACCAATAATGCAACATGAGGATGCATCTTTCTAAGTTTTTGTTTCACGAGCTTGATCCCGGGAGCTATAGATAGGTGGTGCATGATTAGATTAGGATCTAGCCTTGGAATATCCATATAAGACCATGCAAAGTTAATCTTCTTCTCTTTCAGGAACTCTGTGAACTGTGTCTTCTCCTCTTCTGATAAAGATTGTGCAAGGTGGACTATTTGAAGATATTCAATAGTGCCCAAATTTATTGGTTGTGTTGGTTCAATCAGAACTGAAGACCTTTCCTGAAAGTGTTCGGGGAGGATATCAAGATTCTCATCCTTTGGTGCCTCTGAGAGGTTTTCACCATTAGATACATCTTTTTTCTTTACTATTTTGGGATCTGATATTGCCAGAGAGTGGTTTTCACCATCTATCCACTTTTTCATTTTATTTTTCAATTTTTGACTGAGAAACCTGATATCCTCCTGTGACATGTTCTCGCTCCTTGCATTGGTGGAAGAAGGGTAAGGTTCATAAGCTTTGAGATAACAAGCTAGGGTTTGGTCATTGGGAAAGTTGAGGATAGGAGTAGGATCTATTTTAGTCCAATCAATTAGGTCTGGAAGTACCAATGTTAGGGAGTCAGACTCTAGGAAGGACAACATCGCACTAGCATCAAGACCATTAAGTGATATGACATGATTTATTAAGTTAATTTCTTCAATATTTAGATCAATAAGAGTGAGATCATTGTTAAAAGGGTCATTTTTAGTCATATGCAAACCAAACTCTAGCGACTCGTTAGTAGAAATCTCATCATCATCTCTCTATAAAAGGAGGCTTCTTTCTTGTAGCCTATGAAATTATTCTAGACTTATGTATTCACCAGTTTCTTCATCAATGATCGGGGGAAGGAACTCTTCTTCTACTTCAGGATTATTAGTGTCTTTGGGAGGAGTGTCAGACTATTTATGAGGAGCTCAGGCTGCCAAAAATATGTGAATTGTATCTATTCCAATATCTTCAGTGGCGACAGATAGTTCTTCCCATTCATAGTCATGAGAGTCAGTGACCTCATCATCAGATCTATTTAAGTATTTAGCAATGGTTATTTGATGTACCTAGTTAGCTACATATGGATCAAAGTGCGGTAGATCAAGGATATGTGAAACTATGACTAAATGCCCCTAGTTAGGATGTAAATCCTATTGTCGGGGTGTCTCTTGAGTAATTTTTGCTATGGTGTCTCCTACCTCTTGAATGGGAGGTTGTGCTAGTAAAGGGGTGTGAAGATCTTGTGGTACCTCAAAGCTTGGTAGTTGGGGTCTTGTGTGACAACATGTAACAATCTCTCATAGGACCACTACTATAGTTTGTTTGTTTCATCACTTCCTTTATCTAAGTGTGGACTCTCTTTTGAAGTGGGTTTATTAGGTTTAGTATTAAAACCCAGTCCTATTTTATCTCTGGTATTCTAGAACTCCATGGGTATAGGTTCAATAAGCCCTCATCCTGTGTCATTTAGAGGTCCTTTTCCTTTGTATCCCATCTATTTGAGGAAATCATATCCCTTTCCATACTGTTCTGGGGATATATTCAGATGTTTGGCTTCAGCCTCCACCAGTTCTCCTTTGTAAAGCCAGTCCAAGAATTCTATGTTATCTGAAGAAGATGTGGATGCCTTCACCATGCCAGTTGCTTTGTGTACTTCTTTCTCTTTATATGTTGTAGGTGTGAATGTTGAGGAAGGTTTTCCATAGGATCTTGGTGACATTGGAAGTTCTTTTAATGAGGGAGTTAGGTCTAGCTTGTACTCTCCCATACCTATTTCTTTGAGTTTTAAGGTTTTCCCAAAACTCTTCATAACCATGTCCTTGGTAGTTTCAGGAGTAACTGCATCCAAAGCCTCTTTGTTGTGTGGGATCATGCTACCTGCTTTGATATTATTACAAGTGTAGTTAGCATCTACATGAATCATCACTTCCACCCCATTATGTGGGAATTTTAGGCATTGGTGGTAAGTGGATAGTACATCTTGCATTTTGTGAATCCATGGTCTCCCTAACAAGATATTATAGGCCAATGGCAGAGCTATGACTTGACATGTGACATTCCTCTTAATCAATCTAACTCTAATAGGTAAAACAATAAGACCTCTAGAGGACCTTTCTTCCTTATCATAAGCTTTTATGGTTATCTTTCTTCTAGAGTCAATTTCCTATTCTGAGAGACCTATTCTCTTGATTAGATCAAGTGTAAAAATATTCAATCTTGCACCTCCATCTATCAACACACATCTAACATGGGATTTATGAATAAGGACTTCAATATGGATGGGTTGATTATGTGGATGTGTCAATGACTTAACATCCACTTCAAAAAAGGAGAGGTAATGTGGCATAGAGATGTGATTGACCATCGCTTGGAATTTGTCTATGTCAATATCCTTTGGGACATTAGCAGCATGTAGAACCTGTTCTAGGATTTCCCTATGTATAGTGGATATTTTGAGCAACTCAAAAATGGAAATTTTGGTAGAGGTTCGTTGCAATTGGTCTAACAAGTCATATTTTTCTCCAGGAATAGTAACCACATGTTTTGATGCTGGTTCAGGAATAGTTACAATAGGAACTTGGGATGTTGATGTCAATTTTGGAGGTCCTTTGATTGTGACCTGTGCTTGGCTCCATGTTACGACATTTGAGTGGAATGGGACACCTTTGATTGTTACCACATTGATGGATTCAGTTTTAATGTCAAGCCTATTGATCACATTGTCATTTTTGGAATAGGTGTAGTTTACCTCATTACTCTTCCCTTTAGATGTTTCTCCTTTATTGTAATCAGGAAAGGGTTTGTTGAATGTTGTATGATCCTCATTGGTAGTGTGTCCATCTACTTTGATCTTACCTCCTTCTATGAGGTCTTGGATGACATGTTTAACCTTGAGGCAATTATTAGTCTTGTGTCCCTTGTTTTTGTGGAAGACACAATAGGAATTATCATCCCACCACCTGGGTTTGACCATTGGTTCCCATGGTTTGGAATCTGGGATCATGTGGACTTTGTTATCCAATAGTGTTTTTAGAACAGTCTCAAGAGGCTCTCCCAAAGGAGTGAAAGTTCTTTGGGGTTTTGAGTTCCATATCCGACCCTTTCTATTATCATTGTTTGATTTGGGTACGGGAGTTGTTACCTTAGAATCCTTGCTTGCTTGCATGCTATTAGTTAGATTGAATACCTTAGGTTTAGGATTAATGTTAGAGGTGTCAACCACTCTGTCATTAACAATGTTCTTGTTTTGCTTCCACCATTTAGGATTGGAGTTGGAGTTGGTTTTTTTTTTCATTTTGAAGGGTGATCTCTCCCCTTTTGACCATGACTTCCTCAATACAAAGGGAATTTTTAATCATTCTATTGAAGCTTGGAGAGTCTTGCATTTGTAAAGTGTAGTTTAATTTAGGTACCAGATTATTAACAAAGATCTTCATCTTCTCTGATTTGGGAATGGCCCTTGAATATCGTGCAAAAATCTTCCTCCATCTTTGTAGGAAGTGTGTAAATGATTCGCCAATTTGCTATTTGGTATTACATAGGTCCATCATAGTCACATCATGTTGGATGTTGTAGGAGTTATGTTGGATGAATCATTGTATCAATTCCTTAAATGTCTTAACCTTAGGGTTTAGTTTTGAGAACCACTCCATGACATTTCCCCCTAGGCTTCCTGGAAATAGTCGCATGAGATATGTAGGTTCATGCATGTACTCTATGCTTAGGGCATAGAATTCCCTCAGATGGTCATGTGGGTAAGTTTCTCCCGTTTACTTTTCATACTTTGGTCTTGCCACATTGGGAGGAAATGGGATCATAATGATACTCTTGTCAAAAGGGAATGGACAAATGGTGTCCAAATCGTATTTTGTTTTGGGTTTCTCCTTCTCCTGTTTGAGGTTTGTGAGTTCTATTTGCATCAAATTGAGTTGTTTGGTGAGAATAGATATAGGATTTGGTACCTCCTTTTCTTTGAGCTTTTCTACATCATAATCTTTAGGTAGTTTGACACCTGTGGATGCTAGATGGAGGAAGTATTTTTCTTTATCGTCATTAATTATCCATTCCAATATCTTTTGGAACCTCTTACTTTGTTTGAGTTTTTCATATTCATCTTTGGAGATCTCCCCTTCACTGCCTGATCCAAATGGGCCATTTTCAAATTTGGGTCCTTCCTCCTCATCTGTATCTTTAGGTTTTTGGTGTTTTCCATCGTTATACTCCTCAAAAGCCTCACTCCATCTGCGAGTGTTGTTATCCATTTGTGGGGAATCTAGATTGAGTAGGGAACTATGAGAAGTTTCTCCTTGAAAGTGTGGTGTTTTAGGAGGCACTTTCAATCCTTTAGACATGTACTTGTTGCATCTTGTGTTAACCATGAAGTTGTTTCTCAACTTTGTCAACATTTCCTAATAGTGCAAGTGAGAGTTTCAGACCGTTCAAGTGGGTGTGTCTAGGTAAAAGTAACTATTTGTTGTTGGTGGATGTAAATGATTCTAGCATCAGAGGGTTAGAATGCCCTAATAGTGAGCTGGGAACCAAGTTGTTGGTAGAAAGCGGGTAGACCACACGTATTGAACTGATCATGAAAGACTGACTAAGCATGCAAGGTAGATGTTTTGAAAGAGTTTTGAAATTTCAATAGGGAGACTAGAAAAGACAATAGGAACTAGCTAAAGAGCCAAAAGGGTATCCTAATCAACTGAGACTTTCTAAGAAAAACTTCTACAAGTACCCTCTATTCTGGATCCAAGCTCCTAGATGCGAGCCTCTGATGACACCAGATGTGAGCCTAAATCCTAGATGCAATTGTGTGCTGACCAGTTGTGAGCTAGCATACTGGATGTGAACCCAAATACCAGATGTGATTTGGGAAATCCAAGATGGGATCTTATGATGTCTTTGTTAGTTTTTTGCCAGTTTTGAAATTTGCATTTTTAGAAGTTCGTACAATTTGTCTAATTTGTGAACGTGTTTGGAGACTTGCCAGTGAAGAAAACATTTATCTGAAGGTTTGAATATTGTTTCTTGTTTGAAGGAGTTTATCTTTTTAGTGATCTTTCACGCACGTCAAACAGATTTGCATTGTTAGGAGGGTGAAACAAACACTCATCTTTTTCCTATTCTCTAGGTGGAGGATGAAAATCTTTGCTTGTTGACTCAGGTACACACTCAAATGCTAATCAAAATACAACTATCACCAAGAATGCAATGGCTCCAGTCATGATGTTGTATTATCTGACTCTAAACGCAAGTGAGGGAACAATATGATGAGTGTCTTGGAGAAATTACTTCTTTCCTTGCACAAATATTATCATGCTTTCAGGGGTGAATCAGGAATTCTTTTAGTTGAATTTGTTGTAGATTATTGGGCAATCCATTCGAAACCATCCCCCATAGAATTGCACAATAAAAAATTTAGGTGTATAGCCCTATGAGTACCTGAATGTATGTATTCTCGCAAGAAAGATTCAAGCAGCTCAACTCTACATACACCTAAGCATGTTCAAGGAATGATGCCAATATTCCATGAACAAAACCAGATCCGTCTTTCGAGGCTTTAGCCTACGAGAAAGAAACTATTTATAGTGAGTTGGAAGGGTTGGTGTAAAAAATGTCCTCAGTTGGATCGTTCCTAGGAGATTTTTTCCTCAACCGGTAGGCCCTCTACTGTTTAAATATGTGTACCAAGGATTGGCGAGCTTTGGATGTCTGGATTTCTGATTCTTCCAAAGAAGAAGAGCATACTCTCCTAATCTAAGTCATTTTCTCCCAAAATAGAATCAAGAAAAGTGGTTCTTTCCCTCAAGCAATGTTGTGCCTGATTTAGATTTTCCTATTTTAATGAAAACACTATGCTTGAAAGTAGATTTGCCTTGTTCATTTAGCCACAATATTTAGTGAGTTTGCTTGTTCAATTTCTGTGTCCCAAAAAAATGAATTATACAGTTGAGCTTGTTCTTTGATCCACAAGAGTTAGTGATTTGTGTTGTTCATTTACTGATTCCAAAAGAATTATATGATTTGATTGCTTGTTCAATTAATTCCAAATTCTATCCAACCCATAAAATGATGTGTGAGTTTTTGATTTTCCTTAAAAAGAAAAGAGCATAGTCCCCTAGTCATTTTAGTGATAGATTGGAAAATGTATCTTAGTGTTTAAAACAAGTAAATAGAGGTCAAGATGGGGGTTGGACAACCTAAAAAGCCAAGTTAGTTTGTTATGTA
Organism: Thuja plicata; assembly: GCA_018584345.1. NCBI lineage: Eukaryota > Viridiplantae > Streptophyta > Pinopsida > Cupressales > Cupressaceae > Thuja > Thuja plicata. Next base: position 802,403 of record MU226758.1, read on the forward strand.
GAAACTCCCACAAAAAACCACCAATGTCAACCTACACATAATTGTTAAGCTATTCAAAAGATGACAGAAGTCAAACATGCAAATGTTAGTTGTTAGGCAAAGTAGTTCACTAAAATTTTTACCAGACATGATCCAGAAAGATAGAAAATGATACAACACCAGATATGACCTTCCTTACCAGATGTGATTCAATACTTACCAGATGCGAGCCTAAACTAGAAATGATTTGAGAAATCTTGGATGTGAGCCTCATTTTCTGCGGTGCGAGCACGTATCCCGAATACGATCCTAAATAGCCAAAAATGACCCTATAACAGAATTTTGGGCATGCAAATTAGTGAAAAAGTGAAATAAAATGAGGCCAAGTTGGAATTCAGGCCCCACGGTGGGTGCTAGAAATGGTGTGTGTATATTTTTGCACCTGTTGCCTGTGACACAACACTTCAATAAGTCATTCTGTTAGTGAGAAACAAGGGTTAATGAGCTTATAAAGCCCTAACATTGACCTATTTCTCTCTAACTAGGATGAGTGTAGAAAATAGCATAAAAGCCCTCAGATTATGCTAAATACCAGTGACATAAACAACCTAGCATGAAAGATTTAGTTTAAAAATAACTATTTAACTATTTAAGCATGCATATTAGTCTAAAATGGGCATTATAACCATGAAGAAAGTGACTAATGGAGTGTGTATGAAGCTAAGAAGGAATGGATAGCATAACAATGCTTTGAGATTCCTTCAAAATCTTGGCATAACAACTCTACTATTCAAAATTTGAGGCTTATTATGAGCTCTAAATCCCTTCAATTTATAGTGGCATAACAAAACTACTATTCAAAATTTGAGGCTTATTATGAGCTCTAAATCCCTTCAATTTATAGAGGAAGGGGAGAGAGAGAGGGGAGACAAGGTTCATTAATGGAGCCCCTAAGGTCATTAATGAGATGTGAGAGCCATTAATGCCTTGAGAATTAACTAGGGATGGGAAAGAGGGAATATGCATTAAGGGTCATTAATGAAATTCATTTAAGAGGCATGGGAGGGTGTAAGGCTCAACTTGGCAAGTATAGGTTGAGATGGGTTAGAACCCAGGGTAGAAGTGGTTGAGATAGGTTAGGTTGGGGTTTAAGGGAATATAAATGAAATGAATTAAACTTATTTAATATATAGGAATTAATTATTTAAGCATTTTATTGCTTTTTAATAATTAAGGGAACTATAGCCATTTTAATTAAATTAAATAGGCTAGGGAAATGGGTTATTTACAAGTGGATAATTGATTTAGGGGTTTATTTAATTCCTTTATAATTAAATACTATAGCCATGTTTGAATTTGTTTTGATTTAAATGGTTTGAATTGATTTAAATGGTTTGAATTGTTTTAAATTGTATGGCTATAATAGTTAATATAATTCAATGATAAAAGTCACCTAGGACATTAATTTTGATTTCAAAAGAATTATGCCAAGCAGTAACAGGGTTGTTTGGACATAATTGGGGGTATGATCACACTTAGGGAAAATAGGGTCCATAGTTGGAATAGACCAAATTCAGGTGGTTACACTTCCATCAGATTCTCAAAATGAGTCAAAGCTTCATTAGGTTTGTTCAACCTTTCATTAAGTTCCTTCTCAGATCTCAGATCATCTTTCAATTGATTGTTCTCAGATCTCAAATTTATCATTTCCATATCTTTCCTACTAATCTCCTGATTTGTAAGTAGCAGTTGATTTTCCATGTCAACCTGATTGACTATCATCATTTGCAAATCATGTGTCCTTTCATAAAGTTTGACATTTATCACTCTTTTGTCTTCGTCTACGATAGCTTTATCATCTTCAGATTTCTTCTTTTGTTCCACTACTTCACATAGTCTCACTGTCTGCATTTCTTGGTCTCTTTTCAAGTTTCTAACTTCTTCACATAGTGCATTGTTCTTTTCTAGTAGATCTTCAATTGATGCATCACTCTCAATAGAATCTCCATTCTGAAATAGATTTGCAATGTCATCTTCCTAATAATGAGTATCATTCATTTGTTTGGCCAAATCTTTCCTAGCTGTGAATGATTTCTTCAATTCCTGTCTTTCTATCTCAAGCCGATGTAATGCTAGTTGGATCTCAATCTTCTGATTCTCAATGACTTTACCCAACTTGTAAACCTCCATCTCAAGATATGTACTCACAAGCTGATTCAAAGCTTTTGTAGGTGAACTGTGCTCTAATTCCAATTGTTGGAAGTACAAGAATGGGAAAGCAAGATACTGAGAGGGGGGTGAATCAGATATTAAAACTTAACCACTTAAAGAAAATTGATTCACATTCATACATATATGAATTTAACCTAACATCATATAGCATCAATAACATCAAATATGTAAATCATAACACAAAACTTGGTTACCCAGAAACTCAAATAGTTAAAACTGGGGTGGGTATGACACCCACAAAATCTTCACTACTGCAGCAATAAAGTGTGCATGTTAGGGCTACAAGAGTTTGATTGCAACATGCAATCTACCTGGTTAAAGGTTTATTCTATTAATAACTAAAGATCATTACAATCTACCTTGTTATAGGATTTCAAATTTGATGCAGGAGCATCCCAAGGTAGTTGGCTATCCTGCATGTTTGGGAGATTTGATGGAGTTGTGTGGACTTATTTTCATGTGTGAGGGATTTGGTAGAGTTTTGTGAACCTACTTGGGTCTTAGGTAATTGGTTTTGATGTATTTAATGGAACTTGGCATGGTCTTGGTTGCTTGGCATGGACTAGGAGGAGCTCGACCTTACTTAGGAATTTGGTGCCTATTACAGGCCGTATAAGTAATTTTCCACAAAGAGTTAGAGGATTAAAATTTTAGGGATTGAAGAGGGCCTAGATTTCTACCTATGGTTCAAAGAATGAGTCCTAATTCATCTGGAGCTAGGAGATATCGTGATTTTACTAAGACATCAATTTTGGGTATTTAATTATTGTTGTTGGCCGACTTGTGGCATTTAATTTATGTGTTTGTATTTAATTTATGTTCAGGGCTGACCTGTGTCTTAGATTGGTATAAGTAGGGGTTGTGGGGGAAGTCTTTAGTCATTATTCATTCATCCTGGAGAAGAGGAAGAAGTAGAGGAGCGAGTTTTAAGAGGAGCTAGTGGCTGCGGCATGGGAAACAAGGAGATTGCTTGATGGGCTTGCGAGCACAAGTTTAGATCTTCCTTGGGTGTTCCTACCAGTGTGTGGATCTAGGCTAGCTAGGGTTTCATTTGGATCTTGTGAGATCTTATGGAGTTCTATTGTAATTGCATTGTATTTGGCCATAACCTGGAAGGCCTTACAGCCGGGCATGCTGGATGAAAATATAATGATTCTATTATGAGTATTTGCATTGTGTGGATATAAATCTCTATGTTGTTATTTATATTCCATTGTGTGGTTATTGGTTGGGGGATAGGACATCTCCATTGGGGATCCTCCTGCCTTGACCTTCATCAGATGGTATCAGAGCACATTTGTTCTTGAGTGTGTGGACAGAGCACCGAATGTGAGGCAGTTTACACCAGGACCTTGGGTGGAGTTTATTAGAGTGTGGTTATTCTTCAGTGTGTGGATAGAGCACCGAATGTGAGGCAGTTTTCACCGAGACCTGCAGTAAAGGTTGGATCTAGTTGGTGATTCATTATAGAGGGTTTGTGAAGATCTTAGAAGATGGCTCTAAGACGATTAGACCCTACGATGATTGAAAAAATCCATGATGTGGTGGAGAAGAATATTTCAAATAATTTTGCCTGGATGGAAGCTAGATTGACTAATTGAGTTAAGGAACGGATGGTTGAGAGTGATCCATCTTTGGATAAATTTCATAAGAGAGTTTGAGAGATCTTGAAACCGTGGAGCTGGAGTCTACCGATCAGGAAGCAAGTTGTCTAACCGGTTAGAAGACTTGTTCAAGAGAGAAGAGGGCATAGCAAGGTTGAGATGGAAGTTGGTTTTTTTGATCAGTGTGTGGAGTCTGATACGGAACCTGTAGAGAAACTTGTGGTTGTTGCTGAGGAGCTTCCTAACCTTGT
>MU226758.1:819941-842541 GCA_018584345.1 Thuja plicata
AATGCAATAAGTATAGTGACCTAGTTAAGGGTCGGACCCTGTTAGGAGTCTTTTACAAATAACCCTGTTAGGGGTGGTGGACTCACTATCCAAAAGCTCACTGCTTAATGGTGAAGGCTACAACCTTATGTATAATAGATATGCACTATATCTAATTGATGAACTATAGAGTAGACCTATTGTCTTGATCAGTTCTAGTGTATTACAATCTTTCACTTCTTCTTCACATAGACTCTTGATGAATGAACCACATCTGATATTCTTCTCTATACATCTTCTATCTCTTTTCATTTAATTCACACTTAGTGTATCATAATTGACTTTCTATAAGTATCTTTCTCAAAGTATGAGATCATGGGACCTGTAAGACAACTCTTCATAACATCCTTGTCGGCTCTACTAAGCACGCAAGCATAATTACAACTGCACAAGTATAAACTAAATAGACGCGACGCTTCACTAAGTCAGCCTCACCAAATTAACTCTAACTTTGCAATCTTCTTGAAACAAATTTGGCACCTTTAGATAACTATCATCAACTCATAACTAATCATGCATATACACATGTATATCCTGAAGATAGGCGCAACTCAAGAAACACGTTACATATGTTGGCTCTGAACATATACTCTTCCATAACTGTAACTGCCAATAACAGAATTACACAAATTGACTGAAACATCATATCTAGATCTGCATGTATGAAAATAACATAATAAACATGTCAAAAACATGTAGCTAACCATGCAAGTCTTCATGTCATCATTCAGATAAGTACATATATAATTACTACTATGTATTATATGTTGTCATCAATGACAAACATACAATCAATCAACTGAACAAAATCAAATCTCGAACATATCAGTCATCAAATAGACCTTATACATGGTTCTTCCCTACCTAATAAGGCCCTATATAAGATGACACCTACTCAACATATAGATATTACCAAACAATTAAATGAACTGTTAGATAAGGGATTAATTTAGAAAATTCTTAACCCATGTGCAGTCCCATCTGTTCTTTCCCCTAAAAGGGATGGTAAATGGAGATTATGTACAGATAGCAGAGCCATCAACAAGATCACCATAATATACAGGTTCCCCATCCCAAGAATGGAGGATTTTCTCGATCAGTTGGGAAATGCTTGCTACTTCACAAAGATTGATTTAAAATCAGGATACCACCAAATAAGGATAAAGCCAAGAGATGAATGGAAAAAAACTTTTAAAATAACTAAAGGCATTTTTGAGTGGTTGGTTATGCCATTTGGGCTAAGCAATGCCCCAAGAAAATTCATGAGACTCATGAATGAAATCTTTATTGACTTTATTGGAAAATTTGTAGTCATATATCTTGATAACATTCTAATACTTAGTGATAGCAGGGAAGAACATCTTGATCACATTGAACAGGTTTTAAGGAGACTTCATCAACACAAGTTAGTGATTAACTTGGAAAAGTGCATGTTCATGAAGAAGGAACTTGTGTTCCTAGGGTTTGTCATCTCATAAGGCACTCTCAAAATGGACCCTGAGAAGGTTCAAGCAATTGTCAACTGGCCTCCACCAAAGAACCAAGGTGATGTTAGAAGTTTTCATGGTCTTGCCACTTTTATAGAAAATTCATAAAAAAATTCAGTCATGTTTGTACACCTATGTTGGACACTATTAAAGGTGGTAAGAAGATTAAGTTTGTATGGAATAAAGAGACTAATGATGCTTTCCAATACCTCAGGAATAGGGTATCTCAATATCCAATCTTAACCCTTCCTAATTTCAACAAAGTGTTTGTTGTGGAGATAGATGCAAGCAATTTGGCAATAGGTGTTGTCCTAAGCCAAGAAGGTAAGGCTATGGCATTCTTTTCTAACAAACTAAATGATGCAAAGAAGAAATACTCTACTTATGATTTAGAGTTATATACCATGGTTCAAGAACTTAAAAAATGGAGACATTATTTGATCCCAAAAGAGTTTATATTTTTTTACTGATAACCATGCATTGAGTTTCTTCAATACTCAGGACAAGCCAGGGGTTAGACATGTAAAATGGATGGAACAATTGCAGGCCTACACATTTAACATAAAGCATAGAAAGGGAATAGCCAACAAGGTGGCTGATGCACTAAGCAGAATGGTTGGATTAATTGAATAAGTTCAACTTCAAAGTGTGGGCATTGACTCACTCCAACACTTATATGTAGGAGATCCAAATTTTGGAGAAGCCTTTGAGGTGTGCAAAAGTCTGACAGGCAGGTATCATACTATTTATTTTGACCTTTTGATATAGAATAATCTTTTGTTTAAGGGGGCTTATTTATGTATCCCTAATTTTTCCATGAGAACAAACATAATCTGATAAAATCATTGTGGTGGCATGGGAGGTCACTTCAAAATAGACAAGACCACAGACTTGGTAAAGAGAAGTTATTTTTTCCCAAAATTGGCGAAGGATGTTAGGAAATTTATTGAATCATGTTCCATTTGTTAGAAAGCTAAAGGAGTATCCACTAATCAAGGTTTGTATTAGCCTATGTCTATACCCATTAGACCTTGGGAGTCCATCTCCATGGATTTTGTAATGGGTTTACCAAGAACAAGATAGGGTTATGATAGCATTTTTGTCATAGTTGATAGGTTTAGAAAGATGGTGCATTTTATTCCTTGCAAAAGCACAAATGATGCTTCGCATATAGAACATCTCTTCTTCAAATAAGTAGTTAGAATTCATGGATTACCCCAGACAATAGTTTCTGACAGAGATGTAAAGTTTCAAGGTCTCTTTTGGAGGACACTTTTCAAGAAGCTAGGCACAAATCTGACCTACAGTTCAACATACCACCCACAAATAGATGGGAAAATAGAGGTGGTAAATAGGTCTTTTGTAAATCTCTTAAGGTGTCTCACAAAATAGTACACTCAAAGTTGGGATATGATACTTCCCCAAGAAGAATTTACCTTTAATGACTCCTTGAATAGGTCTACACGCAAGGCACCTTTCCAAACTATTTATGGCTTACATCCTAAGGGTCCTCTAGACTTGGTAGAGTTACCTTTAGATTTCAAAGTGAGTGCACAAGGGGAAGATCTAGCAAAGCTCATCACAAAAGTATAGACAGAAGTAAAAGACACCTTACAGCAGTCCACCATGAAATACAGAGTACATGCAGATAAGAAGAGAAGAGAGATTCATTTCTAGATTGGAGATAAGGTATGGGCATACCTGAGGAAAGAGAGACTACCTAAGGGAAAGTATTCAAAGATACATATGAAGAAATGTGGGCCATGCACCATTCTCAACAAGATGGGTGAAAATGCCTATGAAATATCCCTTCCTCCTACCTTATTGATCTCTCCTTTATTTAATGTTTCTGATCTCATCCCTTATAAATGTGTTTCAAATATGACCAATGTGTAGGATCCACAAAGTGAAGAGGATGGAGGAGACTATGTCACAAATATTCCACAAAGAAAACTGGTGGAGTTGGAAAATTCTTGAATCCAAGGTGCTCAAGAAAACCATAAAATGGAAGTATATGTAATACATGGTCAAGAGGAAAGGACTCCCTAACTTAGATGCTACCTGGATGACAAAGGACCGAATCAAGCAACATGGCATCACTCTTGATAAATTAACCTCAAGTGGGAACTTGAGTTCAAAAACTCATGGGGAGTATGGTGCAGGAGCACCCTATTTAACCTAAGTTTTCATATGGTTTCCTTCAAGGTCCTAGTGACCTTTAGATCATGTTAGTACCCTAGGTTTCACATAGGAATTCTTTTGTACGACCTAGTTCCAAGATTGGCACTTTATAAGCCCTTGGTCAAATATTGGTAAATGAATGTCCAAAAAATAAAGTATAGGTCATTTTCATGTTTTTATCCATTAGGGATCAAAAAATAAAGGTTTGGACCAAGTTTGGTCACCTAGTATGCAAAATTGCAAAATTGCTCAAAAAGTTGTCAAGCAACTTTTGAGCAACATTGACAACTTTTGTCAAAACTTGTAAAACTCATTCCCAAATGGTTATTTAGTTTAAAAATGTGATGTAAAAATTTTGAATTCCTAAATAAGCCCTTATAGGTGGGTGGTAGGATGATGATGTAATTTTTGGCATGAAGAATCAACAATGATCAACCATTTCTCTGCAAATTTGGTGAACAGTTAGTTGGTACAGACAAGTACAAAATAAATTGAATGAAAGTTTGAAAAATAAAGATGGAACTATGAATTATCTTCTCTTTTCACTTGGTCTCATGTATTGATCTTATATACATTGCAAGTTATTGAATTTTCAATCTCATTGCCTGGTTTACAGGCCCTAAATTAGGGTTTTACTTTGTAATTGTGTTTTCTTTTCGATTCCACCATGGGAATATAATGCCCCTTCGTGGAATTCAAGCTTTGTCTATGTACTTTGAAAATATGCAGGCTTGGTTTGATAACTTGCAAGGAGATGGATTTTCCATGATGCCCTAGGTGTACATGTCCATGTGTGCACCTACTAGAGAGTTAGGATAGTACACATAACTTTTGTTTGGGGATTCATTAAGGCCTATAAATCGGTGTATAAGACCCTCATACATGCCATAATATGATCCAAGTGTTGGTTTTGGTATTGGATGCAAGGAAATATCACTTGTAGTGCAAATGCAGACTTAGTTAGACCTAATTGTGGTAGCAATTTTGTGTGTCAACTTGTCTTCCTTTCATCTTCATGTTTTGGTGCTTAAGTCTAATACCTTAGGCCATATGAATCCATAATTTATTCAGGGGGTTATGTGGAAGTATTTTTTGTAAGATCAAAAATCCTTTGATAAAAGGCTACAAGCCAATAGGAGGGCTTCCAAAGCAACTATGTTCAAAAGGTTGCATATGTTGAATAGGATCATGGAATCCTTGTGTAGACACCTAAATTTGACCAGGTGTATCTTAAGCATTCAAAATTGTAAATCTCAGCCAAATGCCTCAAATCTCATCTTAATGCATTAAATGGATCAAATCAAATGGACATTTATCAAGTAAAGTGGACAAAAATCAAATTAAATCAAAGGATTAAATAATCATGAAATCAAATAATTAAATTCAAGCCTACAAGGGATTAATCAAAATTAGGAAATTGATTTTAATCAATTAATTGTATAGTTTAAATCAAAAGATCAAATCCAACCCATTCACCCTTACATGGCTAAATTAATTAAATGATTGAGTTATTTAAATCCTAATTTCTTTGAGACAACCAACCAACTTTCCCTCCATTTGAGAGCACCTCAAAGCTTTTGACTTAACCAAATTTTGATCATGATCAACTCACTCTACCCCCTACCCTTGGGAAATTGCTATAAATACAAGTCATTTTCTTTGTATTTGGGATCCAAGAATTTCAAGAGAAAAAACATCCTTATTATAGGCATTTGGAGAGCATTTGATCATATTTCAGCATTTGCATAACATTTTAGAGTATCATCTTTAATAGAACTTGTTGATTTTATAACATATCTTAAAGCATTTTGAGCTAGATTATAGCATTGTTTATCATTTATTTCTCATTATAGGATTGTCCTTGGGAGAGATTAAGACTGAGAGCTCTCTTAACAAAGCTTAGATAGAGAACCATGAGATGTTATGGGTTTTAAACTTCAATTCTTAGATTAAATAGCATTTTATTTCCATAAAGTTGTTGCTTATAATCCTAATTTAATGAAGGTGTTAATCTTACACACACAAATGGAACCCACCGTGGGGCTTTAAGCCTCATTTCTAACATTTTAATCTTAATATTTATTGTGTTTTGCATTATTCTTTGTGTTATTTTGCAGAAAATAGGGGAAGAGCCACCTATGCAATATTCAGAGCCGCCTATGAACAATAAAGTGCCACCTATGGAGTTTCTTTCATCTCCATCTTTCATTCTTCAGCTTCCTACTAGATAATGTGTGCCACCTACTAACTTTCAAGAGCCACTTGCCAGCAAAACTTGGCCACATTTTATACTTTGTCTACCGCCTGTTATTGTTATTTAGCCACCTGTGGATTGTTTTAAGCCACTTAGTAGGATTTAAAATCCACTTAGAAAGTTTCTATTTACATGTAGCAACATTTAAATGCCGCCTTTTAGCTCTTAAATACCACGTAAATCTTTCTGCTTTAAATCAAGTTTTTGATGGTTTTCTCACTATTTTGACTCTCTGTGTTTTTCTATCCTGCAGATGAAAAATCACCTGAAAGTACAGAAACCAGAGAAACAGGTCACAAGGCTTAGCAAAGAGGTGAGAATTAAGGTTAAAAATGACAAACAAATACATGTTGCTAATCTCTTAGAGAGTTTATTTGAAGAGGAACACTTATATGATCACTACATTAAAGTGTTTTTTGCTTACAAAGAAAAGTTTCCCACTCTTTAATTGATTTTCATGCCTAGTTTTTTAAGCTTTGATTTGATAAAAATTCATTAAAAGAGCTTTTAGGAGGGAATTTGTCATCTTTTATTTCCAATTTTTCTTCACTTTGTCTCTATTTGTGTTGACTAACTTGTTGGAGGATCCGGAGTGGGAACGATTGCCACTAGGTGAGTGGAAATAAGCCAAACCAATCAAAAATATGCCTAGCCTTGCTAGCTTCGAAAACAAGGTATTTTTCTAATCAAGCTTGCATTGCTTAAATTGTGGCAAATTCTTTGAATCTAGCATAATTATGGACATCCTACTAGCCAAAAGTGTCAAGTTTGGGTGGTTGAAAGAAAGGGAAGATTAATTGAACCACACATCTCATTTTTAAGAACCTCCTTGTCAAAAGGTTGAAAATAAACAATTTTTTCTTGAGGTGTTTGGAACAAAGGAAAATAATAGGGATATGCTCTTCACTCTTTGAGTGAATCAGACTCCCAAACTTGTTGGCCTGAGTTCAATTCTTGCTTTCCATATACATGCTAGCTAAATAGAGCTTTAAAGGGCCTACCTCTTGAGAATTGCCTTACGATGTCGGTGAGAGGGAACAACCCAAAGTGGGAGATATTTGCTTTTACCATGATGTGGCCTGACCCACTATAACTAAATGCACTTTACCTTAATCAGAAAGTGACTAAGCCTTGTACAAGGCATCCTCACTTCCTCTTGATGACATATAACTGATTGAATGTTTGATAATGTTGAGTTGAAGATGATGCAAGACATTAAATTAGTTAATGGTTTGTATTGTCATTAATGTCAACTTGATATCATCTGTATGGTCATTTACATAATGCCAAAGACTTCATAGAATCAATGGAACATAGATTATGCTTTCAACAATGCATAAAAGTCAAGTATTCACTAAGTGATAGACAACACCGATGGAGTGCACACCATCGGTAAAGCCAAAGAACAAAAGTCATAGTGATACCCGACGAGCAGAAGACAGTATTTCCCAACGAAGAAAAATCATAGTGATACCTAATGAGCTGAAAATAGAGTTGCCCAATGAGTAAAATCCAATGATGCCTGATGGATGGAGATCCCAATGCTGACTAGAGTCACACTGATAGAATTGGCAGTTATCACCGACGACTAACTGCAGAGTTGACCGACAGAATAGGGAGTTTGGAAAATGACAAAATATCTAGCTGGCAGAGCTTAAGGATAGACTTAATTGGTTGTTTTATTTTTTTTATTCAACTAGATTTAAGTAATTTATTTAAAGAAGATTTGTACAGTTGGCAAGAAGATAACTACGAGATAAATTAGGAGTTAAAGCTTTAAATCAGATTGGTTGGATTATTTTTAACGCCAAGAATCAAGAATCAAGAAACAGTGATTATCATGTCTATATAAGAGACAAGAATAATTCATTTCCATAATCACATACATAGGAAGGGGAGTGAATAGAAAGAGGATGCTGAGGAGAAACTAATGAAGAAGAACTTCATTGAGTCCTAATCAATCAAGCCGAAGAAGAGCTAAAGAATTCTACAGACACTGACAAACAGTGAATCACAGCATCACAGAGCACAAAGTGTGGAGAACAAAGAATTGAATTGATACATTGATCAGAGAGGTAATGTACTTAAATAGATCTAAAAATCTACAATTCAAGTTGCATTAGAAATAGGTCATAGTGTTTCAATCTAACCATTGAAGCATCAAGTCTCTTAATAGAGCAGGATTTAACAGTCTTCTATATATTGAGGTACATCCCAAGGAGTGCCAAAAAGGTTGATTCATGAAAGTAGCATTGAAATTGCATAAAGCCTATTGATAGTCTAAGAAGAAGGCTGATTCAAGGATGGTAGCAAGATTTTCCTAAAGCCTATTGACAGTCTAAGAAGGAGGTTGATTCAAGGATGGTGGAAAATAGATGCCCGATACTAAGTGACAACCTCTATGTATAAAATCCTCTAATAAGGTCACACCTAACAGTGTGTTTGTAACCTTTAATAGGGTTGGCTCGTAACAGGGCTCACTTCAGAAGAGTGAAAATTTGGGGTACCGGTCCCAGTGGTTTTTCCCTTAACAGGGTTTCCACGTTAAAATTCATGTGTTATGTGTGTATGGTTTATTAATTTACTGTTTTACATTTCACATATACATTTATGGATTGATTGGTATACTCTACATATTTATTGAGTGTCGGTAAATAGTTTTACTACTTATCAGTAATCAAGGAAAATAAGGACAGACAAGGAAAACTGACAGATAGTTAAATCATTATTAGTATTTCATGGCATGTATCTTGTAGGGACTTAATAATCTGAGATGTATTTGATTGGTGGTTAAAGTTTAAAGGATAATTTTTGAAGCTATTGATTCACCCCCCCTCTTAGTTATTACTAACAATTGGTATTAGAGTTTGTGTGCTTAGAAGGAAGGTTTCAAGACCTAAGTAAAGATCATAAGATAAATAGACAAGATGTGCCCAAGTTGAACAAAGAAAATTTTGCTTCTTGGTAAAGATGGATAAGACTCCACTTATCAAGTATTGGTAATGATGTTAATCAATATGTAGATACTAAATATGTGTTTCCTACAGGAGTATTCATAGTAGATCAATTGAGAGATAAATATGAGCATAAGTACATGGTTATAGAGATTTCTTCCTCACTCTCTGATGTTGAATTTGAAGATGTCAAGGACTGCAAAAATACAAAGAAAATTTGGGACAAATTGAAGCTTGTACATGGAGGTGATACAAATGTTCTGAGAGCCAAGGCAGAAAGCCTTAGAGGAAAATTTGATGATCTCAGCATGAAAGAAGGAGAAAACATCATACAGTACATCACAATAATAAAAGAAGTAGTCAATGCTATACAAGGTGTTGGAGGTACACTTGAAGAAGAAATAGTGGTAAGTAAAATCTTAAGAATCTTATTGCCTATATATGCTATTAGAGTTTCTGCTATTCAAAAAATGAGAGCAGTAGAAAACAATACAGTTACTCTTGATAGTTTAATTGGTAGACTAATTTCATTTGAGATGAATAACTTTGACAATAGTGTCTTACCAAGTTTAGAGTCTGCATTTAATGTTGGAACTATATTGAGATGATGTACTGAGAGGGGATGGGTGAATCAGTACCTCTAAAACTTTTCTTGGTTAGCCCATTAACCCTTAGTCATTAGTTTGTAATTTATCTTATCTAACTGTTCATCTTTCTTTATGCATATGTAATCATATCATACATTATTTTTAGTATGTAACCATAACAGAAACATTTATAAAAATAGATTACACATGACACAAGATATGATATCGCAGAAAACTACTGTTAAGGAAGTAAAAAATGCGGTGGGGATTATTACCCACAAAACTTCACTATCGAAAGATAAGAAGGGGTCGGTTAAGGCTTACAATTCGTCACTGATGACCTACCCTATTAGGAGTATTACAGTGGAGACCTGTTAAGATCTACTTTGTTTGAAGCTTTAGCAACACTGTTGAGTGTGCACTCTATTAAGAGATTTGGAAAGAACGGTTAAGTCCACCTTCTACAAAAGGATTTTAGATGTGATACACTTGTTAGAATGCAGCTACATAAGTCTTTGATCTGATGATATATGAAATCTTCAATTTCTAATAACAGATCCTATAAAGCTTCATACATATTAGTAATCATCCTTCCATGATTGAATAATACCTTTATTTGCTTGTTGGTAGCCTCTGTGTGTTCTTGAAAACTGATGTACTCTATTTCTGATCTTTGCATGAATTCTAACTTCTACTCTTTTGATTCTCTTCATGGCTATCATTCATAAAGAATTCATGTACTCAAAATTGAGTATGAACATCTATTTATACTTGTTTAGGTTCAATTCTTGATTCATGCATCGCAAGTTAACTCTAGATCCAAGGTGTACAACTTGACCTTGATCTTTAGTTAGATATGCTTTAGATCTATTAGGATGCTTTAAAGCATTTACATAAAGCTTTCATGACCATCAAATTATGATTTAAAACAAAATGAAACTCTATAAATAGAATTACATTGCTTTATCTATCGTGTAAGAATCAGATCCACAATTTGCAGGTTCTTTATCTATCTGTCAATTCTGATGGTCAGTTTTCTTGGTCGTCGGTGTTCCTTTCTTGAACTTGTCGTCGGGTATGCCTTTTCTATTTCTGTCAAGTTAGTTCTAAAAACTATGTTGCCGGTAATGCTTGTGGTTGCCGGTGATGGTTGTGGTTGTCGGTGATGCTTGTGGTCTTTTATACTTAGCATTTTTCTCAAAATCTTTGTTCTGTCGGGTATGCTTGCATTTCACCGGTACTACCTGTGGTTCACTGGTAATGCTTGCTGTCTACCAGTAATGCTTTGTCATTTTTTTTCACTGAGTATACTAATGGAAAAATAATGTCATCAATCTCCCTCTTTGACATTAGTATCAAAAACATGATATATGCAACATACTGAGTGTATTAGTATGTACACTTGTGTATACTTCTTCCTTAGTCATTTTAATGATTCCCCCTATGTATATGCCGGTAAGTGTAAGTATATATACATATCCTTTATTTTATTTTCCTCTTTTTCATTTGATATATGTATTGTACATAATTAGTACATAACTATATATGTTTCCTTTCCTCCTTTATTGATTCTAAAGGCAAAGGTACTTATAGCTTTTCAAAAAGGTGGGAATGTGAGGACTTGATTTCCTCCATCATATTTTCCCATTTCTCCTTCAACATTTCTAGAGCCATGTTCTCTAGTGAAATCTGTACATGTATATCATAGATGTTGTCTACTACAGACATCTCAGGGGTTGCTATCAGATTTCTTGCTTCTGAAATATGTTGCTGCAGAATGGTAAGATTTGGTAGAATATGTGCCTGAAGTTCTATGATCTCACCTCTGAATTGTGTCTCAGCATCCCATATTTCTTGCCTTATCCTATTTTCCTCTATGACTATGTCATGATGTTCCTTTATGCTGTCAGCATGACAGGTTAGGCTTTGTGCACTCTTTGTGACATTTCAATCAATTTCTGCTAGTTTGTCACTATTTTTTTTTCCAAATTTAACAAGTGTGCACATCTTCTGAACTAAGGTGATTGCTTTAGCAATCATCATCTCTAATTCATCACTGAGTTCTAAGAGCTTTACCTTGTTCAATGCCACTTCTTATTTGATTTTATCAATTAGCTTGAATTGATATTTCTTTTCTACTTTCTCTTCCATTGCTTGATCTGCCTTGATACCTTGCTCTATTATAGCGTCGATGAGAACAACAATTTGTTCCTTGACTGAAGCATTTTCTTCAAGTTTAACTTCAGGAACTTGTTGTTGGAGTATCTCTTTAGCTTTTTCAAGCACCATCTTCTCCCTATGTTCTTGTATCATCTTCTTTTGAATGACTTTCCTCTAACAAAACACTCCAAACTCTTGAAGTTTGTCACTATCCAATGTGGTAATGTCCCAGTTTGGAACTTCAATGACTTCATCAAGTGTCATAGCCAATATATCATTCTTTACTATTTTCTTCTTCTTCTTCTTTGGCTAGGTGGCAGATTGATGTACCACCATTTATAAGGCTTGAGACTGGGTTGATTTAGTTGGTGAGTGTCAAGAGGATGAGGCATCCTTTTTTAGTTGTTCAATGTTCACAGGCCCGTTTGGTGAAGACGTCTCCTCACATACCTTAGGTGTATCAATAGATAAATCTTCTTTTTGTTTTATTTCCTCATTTATCTTAAATTCCTCACTCTTATCTTTCTCTTAAACCTTTCTTAATGTATCATCAATTATTTTATCTGCCTCTTTGCTTTGTTCTTTTGATACATCCTGCTGCTCATCGGTTGTATCCTTCATTTCAGTGTTTGTATGCTTAGGAGTATTGGATGCACCTTGGTTTTCATCGGTACCCATATCCTTGGGTATATCATCATCTTTCTTAGATGATTTATCCTAGATTGAGTGTATATCAATAGCATCTATTAATATATATATATATATATATATATATATTTGTTGGTATATATATATATTTGTTGGCATATTGACAGTTGCAGTGTCAATAGCTATGTCTTGTTCATCGGTATTACCCTTAGTAGCATTGATGTCTTCATCTTTTTGGATCTCTAATGTAGGGTCTTTTCCTGTAATGGTATCGACAATGTTGTCTAACCATGAATCATCATTCATATCAACATCTAAGTTACCCTTTATTGAAAGTTCATCTTTGGTAACTTCTTCATCCTCTAAGTTAATGTGGATGGGGCTTTCAGGTACTTGATCATCTTTGCCATCCTTTGACCAATCTTCATCTATAATATTTGTTTATTTGTGGCCTATGATCTGTATTTCTTCACTCTCCAACTCAACTATTGAGTTACCTATTGTGTTGATAGGTTCCTTTTTAGGATTGCTTTCCTCATCAGGTTTTAGTATTCCACTCCATATTTTGTGAGTGTCTTCTTCTAGCTCTATAAGCTTTCCTTGAAGAAATTTGTAAGCTCTTAGTTTTGGTAAGAATTTATTTTTATATTTCTCCATGACTTCATTAATTTCCTCTTTTGTTGAATCAGGAGTCATAAGAGAGACTAGTACTCTTTCTCTTATCCTCTTCTCCTCATGGAGTGCAAAAGTGAGTCTAGAGGATATCTTAACCAAAAGTTCTTGTGGAACATATTGTGAAGTGAAGTGTAGTGGGACATAATAACGTTTGCACATTTTAGCAATAAGTGCATCTTTAATCTTATTTTGTTCTACTGTATCCCATCATAACCATTTCCTAATTTTTGTATGTCCAACAAATGCAACTTTAGAAATGTACTTACATATGTTATCAATGTCATCAGATGGTGATGTAACCCTTGCTTTTTCCTTTGCTAGTTTGACAGTGTCAAGTTCATCCATTGCTGAATCTTCTAATTCTTCATATGTCTGAACATATTTTCTCCTCTTTACAGGTGCCCTAGCTGGTTTTTTATCCTTTATAGGTGCAGTTTTCCTTTTGTACACCTTTCCTTTTACCATGGGAGAGGGAATAGCATCTTGTGTTGTTTGGCTTCTCATTCTAGCCTTTTTAGGTGGAGGAGGAGGTGGTGAATCAGACTTCTCTTCTTCTGATTTATTTGTTTCTTCTGTATTACCAATGGGAAGTTGTTCCTTGGTGTCTTCCTCCTTACTTTATTTTTCCTCCTTACCCTCTTCTTCTTCTTCCTCTCCATCAGAAGATATATTCAAGTTCTTTTTCAGATTCTTGACCATTCTTTTAGACTACTTTATAGCCTTCTTGACAACAAGATTTGATTTAATCTTTAGTTTGGCTTCCTCATAGGTACCAAATCTTAGTTGTTTGTTGTCAACAGGTTCATTTAACAATGCCTGAATACATTCTGTTGTTAATCCTGTTTTAATTTCATAATCCAACTTTTCAAGCCATGATTTCCTTGGAACTACAGCTTGTATGTAAGTGAAATCTGTATCCACCATAAAACATATCTCTTCTATGTATTCCTCTATCAGACTCTCTAGAATTCTGCTCTTGGCTTGTAGCATTTCCTTAATGGTTTTGAAATACTCATGCATTACATTGTCAAAGTCTGTACCAAGTGATTCTATGAATTCACTTATTTGCATGGTAATTGGTCTACTTGTATCCCATGCTACTTTTCCTATGGAAGGAAAATACTCTTCGAAGTAAAAGAATATACACATTATTAGGGAACCAAACTTACATGTGTTTTTCCTTAAAGACCTTATTGTGCACATGTTCTCCTCAAATTGATGTAATAGGATCTCTGCCAGATCCATCTTCTTCCCCTGTTTGATGATCTTATATGTTGTGCTCATGGCAGTGCTAGAAATGTTGTTCATTCTCCTTGCCTGGAATATCTTGTATCCAATCACACATGCTCCAAATTTGAGCTCTGTGTCGGTTATGGTGTTTACTTTTAGTGCCCTCTTGTCTGATTTTGCACCGGTTAACCTTTCCACTTCTGTAAGAGATGGATGTTTGTGAGCCTGAGGTTTGTCGGTTGTTGGATAACTAGTTATGGTGTGTATAACATCCTTTGTTATAGCCTTAGGTTTGTTCAGCCATAGAGTGTTGTCATGGATTCTGCTTAGAACAATTTTGATCCACTCTATTTTGAAAACCTTGGGAAAATGCAGTGCATTTGTTAGTCCCTTAACTTCCAAGTGTTTATGCTCTTCTTTGAGCTTGCCAGCATCATCAAAAAGTACCCTATAGGTGTTGTCAAGGTCTAGATCTCCTATCTCTAAGATCTTGCAGTGAATGTAGGACCTTACGTCCTCTACTAGCAAAACCCTAGGTGGGATTCAGGAGAATGCTCCAGAATTGTCAGGTTGGGAAGCTATTTTAGGGTGTAGTTTATACTTAGGTTCAGCACACGCTC
Source organism: Thuja plicata (assembly GCA_018584345.1). Taxonomy (NCBI): domain Eukaryota; kingdom Viridiplantae; phylum Streptophyta; class Pinopsida; order Cupressales; family Cupressaceae; genus Thuja; species Thuja plicata. The sequence goes on from MU226758.1 coordinate 834,777, forward strand.
CTCTATTGACAAGTCTAAAAGGTTTCTTTTTGTCAACCTTGATTTTCTCTACCCTAGAAGTTGATGCCATCATATTTGAAATTTAGGGCTTTCCATAAATCAAAATAGTGCTTTTAGTGAGTGGATTAACTTACTAAATGTCTATGATTGCCTTTGAATCTAAATGCTTAGTGATTGACTTCTGCTAGGTCGCTTCTCAAATTGCTCTTAAATTGCTCTATTTTTCTTTGCTCTGCTCAAAAATCATGGGTGCAAAAATGAGCTTACTTGTTGGGCTTTTATACCTTTTTATGCCCTAAGTTGTCATAAATGCTTACCAACTCATTGGTTTATGAAGACTGCTTTTGTCAGTAAATACATTCATAACACCATCGGTGTCTATGCAAAGTGTCGAGGTTGCTAGCAGTTTTGAAGACTTCACTGATGCTCGTCGGTGATGTTGCGATGAAAAATTTTGTGATTTAGTATTTACTGATATCCATTAGTTTATACTTAGCTTGTGTAATGACTGATACATTCCAGTAAGTCTTACTAAATTTTCTGTGTGTGTTCACCGATGCATATTGTGCCTAATAACCGATGGTTTCTTTTCAACATTTTGGTACATAACAATGTATTGCATCTTTATTTATGCTAATATTACAATATGAACTATGTATAATGGAACCAATGCATAGTAAAACTTTTCATAATGTAGTTCCATACTTACTTGTGCAATCTAGTTAGATGTAGTGATGTCAATGGATCCAGTGGATGGGGTATCACCATTTGCATTGCTTGTTCTAGCACCTTCAGTGTTTATGGATTTTACCCACATCTTATTTCTCATTATTTTTATTTCACCAATGGTATTTCCATTGGGATGCGTATTTGTGTCTGTCAGTCAGTCTTTGCAATCTTTTATCACATGTCCAACCTTATGACAATGTAAACATGCCATACCTGGATTGGTCCATCCTCTTGACCTTCTGGTCCACTTTCTCATATAGTTGGCAGAAATATGACCATACCTTCCACATGCTATGAAATTTACCCATGTGTTATAGTCCCAAACATATGAGTTACCTTCTCTTGCTGGTTTGTAGCTTTTATCATTCTCCTTTGGGGTCCATGCCTTGTTATTCTTTTTCTAGCATTCCTTATGTGTATGCCCATTCATCTTGCATGTAGGACAGTACTTGTCCATATAGGTTTTTCTCTTTGGATTCATCACTTTGGATCTACACTCATGTGCCTTGTGTCCTTTCTTTTGACATTTATAACAATTACCAATAAAATTAGATTGTGCTTGAGAAATACCTTTCATTTTACTTTTGCAGATGTTTGAGGTGTGTCTTGGTTTTCCATAGTGATTGCATGATAGCTTCTTGGATCTTGGGTTTGTGAAAGTATTCCTCTGATCTAATTGATTTGAGGATTCACCATTCTCGTTGTACCCTAATCTTGTGTATTTGTTGACTCTTCTTTATCCATCAAGAAAATCATCCATCCTTCGGTTGTTGTCCTCAGCCTTTTTGATTAATTCATTGTGTTGATTCTGGACTTTGATTTCATGCTTCAATTTTTTGTTCTCTTCTCTTAGCTCACCTATGATCTGTATTCTTTTAATGAGTTCTATATTTAATCTATTTGCTTCTTGACTCATAAGAATAATCTGGTTGGTAACCTCATGGTGATGCTCAGTGAGTCTTAGAATTTCTGATTCTTTCTCTTGTAGTTTCTCTATAATGTTCCTCCTATCATCAATGGCTAGTGTTCTTTCATTTTCATCTTTTCTTACATCATTCATGACATCAATAATTTTTACCATTTGAGTTTGTTGACCAATTTTCAGCATCTTGATTTGATCTATCAGATGTAGATTGATCTCCTGCATACTTGTAATTTCTTCAACTAATGCTTTTGAAGCTTTGCTCAATGATGATTTTGTTATTTCAAATTACTCTTGTATTTCCATTTCTTTGTAGTCTTTCTCATTTAGCCTGGTTTCCATAATCTTTCTTTCATCAAGAAGTTGTCTTAGCTTTATCTTCTCCTCCTTATACTGCTCAGTTTATTTGCATCTGTAACTGCTCATTCTCAATAGTCATGTCCAGTCTGAACTTGTCCATTGCTCCAATCTTTTCTCTCAAGTCTTTAAGCTTTTCAAGAGAGAGACTCAACTCTAATACCAATTGTTGGAACTATATTGAGATGATGTACTAAGAGGGGAGGGGTGAATCAGTACCTCTAAAAATTTTCTTGGTTAGCCCATTAACCCTTAGTCATCAGTTTGTAATTTATCTTATCTAATTGTTCATCTTTCTTTATGCATATGTAATCATATCATACATTATTTTTAATATGTAACCATAATAGAAACATTTATAAAAATAGATAACACATGACACAAGATATGATATCATAGAAAACTCCTGTTAAGGAAGTAAAAACTGCGGTGGGGATTGTTACCCACAAAACTTCACTATCTGCAGATAAGAAGGGGTCGATTAAGGCTTACAATTGGTCACTTTTGATGACCTACCCTATTAGGAGTATTATAGTGGAGACCTGTTAAGATCTACTTCATTTGAAGCTTTAGCAACACTGTTAAGTGTGCACTCTATTAAGAGATTTGGAAAGAATGGTTAAGTCCACCTTCTACAAAATGATTTTAGATGTGATGCACTTGTTAGAATGCAGCTACATAAGTCTTTGATCTGATGATATATGCACTCTTCAATTTCTGATAACAGATCCTATAAAGCTTCATACATATTAGTAATCATCCTTCCAAGATTGAATAATACCCTTATCTACTCATCAGTAGCCTCTGTGTGTTCTTGAAAACTGATATACTCTATTTTTTTATCTTTGCATGAATTCTACCTTCTGCTCTTTTGATACTCTTTGTGGCTATCATTCATAAAGAATTCATGTACTCAGAATTGAGTATGAACATCTATTTATACTAGTTTAGGTTCAATTCTTAATTCATGCATTGCAAGTTAACTCTAGATCCAAGGTTTACAATTTGACCTTGATCTTTAGTTAGATATGCTTTAGATCCATTAGGATGCTTTAAAGCATTTACATAAAGCTTACATGACCATCAAATTATGATTTAGAATAAAATAAAACTCTATAAATAGAATTACATTGCTTTATCCATCGTGTAAGAATCAGATCCACAATTTGCGGGTTCTTTATTTGTCTATCGGTTCTGATGGTCAGTTTTCTTGATCGTCAGTGTTCCTTTCTTGAACTTGTCGTCGGGTATACCTTTTCTATTTCTATCAGGTTAGTTCTTAAAATGGTGTCTTCGGTAATGCTTGTGGTCACTGGTGATGCTTGTGGTCGCCAGTGATGCTTGTGGTCACCGGTGATGCTTGTGGTCTTTTATACTTAGCATTTTTCTCAAAATCTTTATTTTGTTAGGTATGCTTGTATTTCACCGGTACTGCCTGTGGTTTGCTGCTAATGCTTGTTGTCTACCAGTAATGCTATCATTGTTTTTCAATGAGTATACTAATGGCAAAGTAATGTCATCATTTAAGTCTTCTATGAAAATAAGAAAATCCAATCATAGATACTCATCTAGAAGGGACAATGAAAGTGAAAGTGAAGAAGAAGATCTAGATGAAATAGATATTAGAATAGTCCCAAAGGATAAATGAGAGGGGGGGTGAATCAGTTATCAGTAACTTTACTTCTTTTACTTCTTTAACTTCAGAATACAACAAAGTAAATGCTTAATCAGATAACACAGTACACAACACACAATTTGATTATGGGGAAACCAAATGGTAAAAACCCCAGCGGGAATTAGCACCCACAACAAACTATACTTGTTTATAGTAATCCCTGTTAGAAGATATTTCAATCTTGTTAGGAGTTGTACTTTACAATGCAATAATTATAGAGACCTGGTTAAGGGTCAGACCCTGTTAGGAGTCTTTTACAAATAACCCTGTTAGGGGTGGTGGACTCACTATCCAAAATCTCACTGCTTGATGGTGAAGGCTACAACCTTCTGTATAATATATATGCACTATATTTGATGATGAACTATAGAGTAGACCTGTTGTCTTCATTAGTTCTAGTGTATTACAATCTTTCACTTCTTCTTCACATAGACTCTTGATGAATAAACCACATCTTATCTTCTACTCTGTACATCTTCTATCTCTTTTCATATCATTCACAATTAGCGTATAACAATTGACTTGCTATAAGTATCTCTCTAAAAGTATGAGATCATGGGACCTATAAGAAAAATCTTCATAATATCCTTGTCAGCTCTACTAAGCACACAAGCATAATTACAACCGTGCAAGTCTAAACTGAATAGACGCAATTTTTCACTAAGTCGGCCTCACCAAATTAACTCTAACTTTGCAATCTTCTTGAAACACATTTGGTGCCTTTAGATGAATATCATCAACTCATAGCTGAACATGAATATACACATGCATATCCTAAAGATAGGCGCAACTCAAGAAACATGTTATATATGTCGGCCCTAAATAGTTAAACTGCCAGAACTGTAACTTCCAATAATAGAATTATATAACTTTACTAAAACATCATATCTGGGTCTGTGTGTATGAACATAACATAATAAACATGTCAAAAACATGTATCTATCCACGCAAGTCTTCATATCATTATTTTGATAAGTACATACAGAATTACTACTGTGTATTATATGTTGTCATCAATGACAAACATACAATCAATCAATTGCTCAGAATCAAATCTCCAACAATAGAAGCACTCATGGAAAGGAGAATGCAAAGAGGCAAAGGTAAATACAAAGGAAAGATACCACTTGTATGCTTTAATTGTAAATAGATTGGACACTTTTTTGCAAGATGTCTTAACAGAAGAAAATATGATAGATCTTTTGAGAAGAAATATGACAGAGGTGATAACAAATATTACAGAGGTTACTGACAATCAAAAAGAAAGGATACCCAAGACTACAAGGATAAAGGAAAGAAGGCTAGCTACCTATTTTCTTGCAAAGATGAAGATACTGACACCAAACCTGATTATGGCATTAAGATGGTATTTGTAGCTATGAAGGATGATTCAGATGAAGATGAAAGGTATGAAGAAATTGCACTCATATCTAAGGTTAGTAAGAATGATATCTAGATTATAGAAAGTGGCTATACTCAACATATGACTAGTGCCAAAGAAAATTTTAACACTTTTGAATATTATAATGGTGGTACAGTAATAATGGGAAATGATACACCTTGTCCAGTTGAAGGTAAAGGAACAATAATGCTAAATAACCTAATTAAATGTGAAAATGATTATTGGGTAAAAGGATTGAGTTATAATCTGTTGAGTGTTTCTCAGCTGAATAATTCAGGTCACAGAGTAGCATTTGAAAACAAGAAGGCAAAGATCTTCAATGAATTAGAAAAACTAATTGGTACCGGTGAACAAACTAAAGGTAACTTATTCTATTTGAATGATACTAACACCACTAACTTAATGACTAGAAATGAAGACATATGGTTGTGGCACAAAAGATTGTGTCATGTGAATTTTGACAACATGATGAAAATAAGCAGAAGAAGAAGTGTAAGAGCCTTACCGATGATGACAAAGAAAGACAACATCATGTACAAAAATCAAAAAGGTAAAATGACAAAGTCTAGTTTCAAAAGTAAAACTCATACATCTGATCAAATTCTAGAATTAGCCCATACTGATTTATGTGGACCTATGAGGACAAAGAGTTATTATGAATATAGATATTTTATTCTTTTTGTTGATGATTACTCTAGAATGATGACAATCATGTTTCTAAAAAAAAAATCTTAAGCATTCAAGATGTTTAAATGGTATAAGGCTATGGTAGAAAAACAAAGTGGTGAGGATATAAAATGTTTAAGATTAGATAGAGGAGGAGAATTTATATTAGATGAATTCGCTAATTTCTGTAATGAGCATGATATAAAAAGACAACTTTCTGCACCAAGGACACCACAGAAAAATGGGATTGCTGAAAGAAGGAACATATCAATAGTTGATTGTGCAAGAAAACTGATGATAGAAAAGGACATCACCCAAATCTTCTAGAGGGAAGCTATCAGCACTACTGTTTATACACTTAACAAAGTACAATTGAAGAAGGACACAAAGAAGACACCTTATGAGCTATGGTATGGTAAAACACACAATGTAAGTTACTTCAAAATATTTGGTAGTCAATGTTATGTCTTAAAGGATGATAGAAATGGAAATCTTGATGCAAAAAGTGATGAAGTTATTTTTCTAGGGTATTCTACCAAGGGCAAAGATTTTAAGTGTCTAATCGAGGCTTCTAACAAAATAGTTGAAAGTGCAAATATGAAGATTGATGAATTTGCATAAAAGAATGAGATGGAAAGCACAAAAGAACCAGAAGACTACAACAAGTTTATATATTGTGAAGAACCCATAACTCTACCCAAGCAACAATGCTTAATTTGAGAATAACAAAATGTTGCAACCGATGGTCAGAATGTTGTTACCGACGGTCAAGATAATGATCAAGATAATGTGCAAGGTAATGAAGATCAAGATGATACACAAAGAGTTGTACTTGTACTTGCAAGATATGTAAGAAGTAACAATCCAGAGGACTAGATCATAGGGGATAACAAAGCTGGTACAAGAACAAGAAGCAAGTCTTTAAACTCAAATTGTTTAATTTGTGAGTTTGAGCCAAAATCTGTCAATGCTACACTAGATAATGAAGAATGGATAAGTTCTATGAATGATGAGATTGAGAAGAAAAAAATATGGTCACTTGTTCCAAGACCATATGACAAGAATGTTATCGGTACTAAATGGATATTCAGGAACAAGATGAACGAGAATGGAGAAGTCACAAGGAACAAAGAAAGACTAGTATGAAAAGGGTATGCACAAGAGGAAGGTATAGACTATGGAGAAACCTTTTCACCTGTTGCTAGGCTAGAAAGAGTAAGAATACCACTTTCTTATGTTGCATACAAAGGATTCAAAGTATATCAAATGGATGTCAAGTCAACATTCCTAAATGGAATACTTGAAGAAGAGGTATACATTGAACAACCAGAAGGGTTTGTAGATCCAGACAAGAGGAACATGGTATGTAGACTTCACAAAGCCTTGTATGGATTAAAACAAGCTCCTAGAGCTTGGTATGAATGACTTCATTCCTATCTAATAAGTATTGGATTCATAAGCACTAGTGAAAATAGTAATCTTTATTTAAAAGAAGATACTAATGCTAACACTTTGATTGCTAAAATATTTGTCAATGACATCATATTTGGAGGCAATGATATGTTATGCAAATCATTTGCTGATGAGATGAGCAAAGAGTTTGAGATGTCTATGTTTGGAGAGATCAAGTTCTTTACTAGTCTACAAATCATTCAATAGAGTGAAGGTGATGAAGGGGACTCCCCTTAATACCACAAGTACACAACAGAAACAAAGAGAGAAACAATAGAAATTTGCAAGAACAAAAAATTGGCTTCTTATTGGCTCCACAAATGTGGAATTAAAAAATTCAAAATTACAATATCAAAAGCCACATGGGCATCCCTTACAATAATCTGTAGGACAAAGCCTCAAATAACCACCCAGAACTGCCCTAGTAAAAAAACCACGGGCCTTCCTTAAATAGGCAATTTTCCACCGCCTGAGAAGGTTCCAGAAATCTAGCCATTAAGGCCGACTACCCTTAGCATTTAATTATTTTTCACTTTTATTACAAAAGGGTTGGCTTTAAATA
>MU226758.1:851058-877231 GCA_018584345.1 Thuja plicata
AACTTACTAAAAATAGTAAGTTTCCAAAAATAGCAGCTTTGTACAAAATAGCCCTTATTGAATAGAAAAACACATATTTTTGGGTGATGCAAGATTGCCCTTACACCCAGGATGCTCCTGCATCAGAAGGTATTTTCATTACACAGTCCAAATACATCAAAGAGGTCCTAAAAATATTCAAGATGAAAGATTCCAAACCAGTTGGAAAACTGATGGCTATTGGATGTAAATTAGCAAAGGAAGACAAGACAACAGAGGTAAATTAGACTTTGTATAGATCAATAATAGGAAAACTCATGTATGTTGTACACACTAGACTAGATATTGCACATGTAGTAGGAATTGTTTCTAGATTTTATGCTAACCCCAGGGAATCACATATGACTGCTGTGAAAATAATTATAAGATATCTAAAGAATAATAAAGAATTTGGCTTATGGTATAGAAGAGAAGGCAAATTTGAACTAAAAGTGTTTACCGATGTTGATTGGGCTGGAAATATTGATGACCGAAAGAGCACAACTGGAGGAGCATTCTTTATGGGTGATAGACTTGTCACATGGATTAGCAAGAAGCAAGGATGCATCTCTTAGTCTACTGTAGAAGCAAAATATGTTGCTGCTATTGCAAACTACTCAAATATTGCATGGATCAAACAATTGCTGGAAGGTATGCATATGAAGATCTTAGAACCAGTGATTATCTATTGTGATAACACCAGTGCAATAAAAATTTCTATGAATCTAGTCATGCATGCAAAGACTAAACACATTGCAATCAAGTATCATTATTTAAGAGAACAAGTTCAAGAAAAAGAGGTGATACTTGATTATGTGCAATCAAAAGAAAAATTGGCCGATATCTTCACCAAGCCACTGCCCAAGGATACACTTGAGTATCTGAGAAAGAGACTAGGGGTCAAACCCTTGTCTACCAGTCAGTAAAAGACTGAAGGCTGCATCAGCCTATATATTATCAGAATATCATTCATGTTGATGCAAGCAACAAGATGAACTTCAAATCTACATCTATATACAGAAAGGTATATATCAGAACCGAGCACCAGAGCATATTGTTGTATTGATGATAGATAAGAAAAATTCAAGGAATATATTATGGATAGAAGAAAATAATTGTTTGACATGAATGTTAGATATTTGTAAAATATTTGTTTGGAATTGTTGTCAAAGGGAGCGAATGTATCCATATTATCACAAGAAATTATTCATTATCAGATTACTCCAAACAAGGAGAGATCATATCCATAGGGAGAGAATTTGTATGAAAGAATCATATACACAGGGAAAGTTGCTGACAAAAGATAGAGACATCAAGGAAGAAGAATAGTCAAAAGAGAGAAATTGACACAAGAAGAGAATGCAACACATCAGTACAAGAAACACAAAAAGTTGCAAGAATCAAATCTAAGCTAACATAGAGCTTACTGGCGGTTAGACATTTTTATCGATTATCAAAACAAATTGTTTGATAATTTGATGAATCTCAACAATTGTATTTCATATTGTATTAGAAATAGTATAGTGTGATAATATAGTATGTTTCCATCAATGCCAAAGGGAAATATTGATGACATATAACTGATTGAATGTTTGATAATGTTAAGTTGAAGATGATGCAAGACATTAAATTTGTTAATGGTTTGTATTGTCATTTATGTCAACTTGATATCATCTGTATGGTCATTTAAATAATGCCAAAGACCTCATAGAATCAATGGAACAAAGATTATGCTTTCAACAATGCATAAAAGTCAAGTATTCACTAAGTGACAGACAACACTGGCAAAGTGCACAACATCGGTAAAGCTAAAGAACAAAAGTCATTGTGATACTTGATGAGCAGAAGATAGTATTGTCCGATGAAGTAAAATCATAGTGATACCTGACAAGCTGAAAATAGAGTTGCTCGATGAGTAAAATCTAATGATGCCTGCCGGACGAAGATCCTGAAGCTGATTGGAGTCACACCAAGAGAACTAGCAGTTATCACCAATGACAAACTATAGAGTTGACCGACAGAACAGAGAGTTTAGAAAATGACAAAATATCTAGCTCGAAGAGCTTAAGGATAGACTTAACCAGTTGTCTTATTTGACTAGAGTTAAGTAATTGATTTAAAAAAGATTTGTACAGTTGGCAAGAAGATAACTACAAGATAAATCAGGAGTTAAAGCTTTAAATCAGATTGGCTGGATTGTTTTTCATGCCAAGAATCAAGAATCAAGAAACAGTGAATATCATGTCTATATAAGAGACAAGCATAATTCATTTTCATAATCGCATACATGGGAAGGGGAGTGAATAGAAAGAGGATGTTGGGGAGAAACTGAGAAGAATAACTTCATTCAGTCCTGATCAATCAAGTTGAAGAAGAGCTAAAGAATTCTACAGACACCGTTGAACAGTGAAGCACAACATCACAGAGTAGAAAGTGTGGAGCACAAAGAATTTAATTGATACATTGATCAGAGAGGTAATGTACTTAAATAGATCTAAAAATATGCAATTCAAGTTGCATTAGAAACAGGTCATAGTGTTTCAGTTTAACCATTGAAGCATCAAGTATCTTAACAGAATAGGACTTAATAGTCTTCTATATATTGAGGTACATCGAAAGGAGTGCCAAAAAGGTTGATTCATGAAAGTAGCATTGAAATTGCATAAAGCCTATTGACAGTCTAAGAAGAAGGCTGATTCAAGGATGGTCGTAAGATTTTCCTAAAGCCTATTGACAATCTAAGAAGGAGGTTGATTCAAGGATGGTAGAAAATAGATGCCCGATACTAAGTGACAACCTATATGTAAAAAATCCTCTAACAAGGTCACACCTAACAGTGTGTTTGTAACCTTTAACACGGTTGGCTCCTAACATGGCTCACTTTAGAAGAGTAAAAATTTTGGGTACCGGTCCCAGTGGTTTTCCCTTAACAGGGTTTCCACGTTAAAATCCATGTGTTATGCGTGTATGGTTTATTACTTTACTATTTTACATTTCACATATGCATTTTTATATTGATTGGTATACTCTGCATATTTACTAAGTGTTGGTAATAGTTTTACTGCTTATCAGTAATCAAGGAGAATAAGGATAGACAAGGAAAACTGACAGACAGTTAAATCATTATTAGTATTTCATGACATGCATCTTGTAGGGACTTAATAATCTAAGATGTATTTGATTGGTGGTTAAAGTTTAAAGGATAATTTTTGAAGCCATTGATTCAGCCCCCCCCAGTTATTACTAACACCTCTAGTAGTCCTTCAGGATTGCACAAAATTGTACTTTCATGTGTGTGGGAAGCCTGCAAGGGGGGTAAAGGATCTTGACAAGATTTAGAATGGAAAGGATTGAGAACCTTGATAAAATATCAGACCTACCTTTGTAGAGCCATTATTACAAGCCAAATTTGTTGACCCTAAGGTAGACTATTTGGAAGAAATTCTTGTGCAAACCTGTAAAAACATCTGAGAACATACACTTTTAGTGTGGTTTTAGGGATATGGTACAAATTTGATGTGTGTGTTGAGCTTGTACTTTGTTTTCATGCAAGATTATTTTTTTGATAAATCTGATCAAAGCCCTTAAATTTTTAAATCCAGAAAATACAAATTTTTTGATAAATTCAACTTTGATTAGTAAAGATCTATGTACCAACATTCTAGAGCCGCGTACAAACAAAACTGGGCCATTTACAAATCTTAAAACTCCACTTGAAAACATTCAATAGCTGTGTAAGCCAGTGGAAAGTGTCACATATCAACATTTTAAAACCGCCTATCAACAGGCAAATGCCGCCTGCTAACTACAGAGCACCGCGTACAGGGATTCTAGTGACCATGTAATAACAATTAAAGGTCACCTACACAAAGGCAAGTGTCACCCAAAAGCAAAAAAAAAAGGCAAATAGTGGGTATATATTGAGGGTTTGAAAATGAGAAAATTCTATTTTTGGATACCCTTTTGAACGTTCTACCTCTGTGTATACTCATCTGGATCAGAATATACCATTATTGGAAATTTTGAAAAATTATCAACAGACTGATCACTTAAGTGAGTTAAAAACCTAAGATCTTCATTCTATATATGTTAATGTCAGTTTTTACTCAATCTCATTACATTAAGACTACCCTACAACCAGACGGATCTTATCTAAGGCAAGAGTGTCCTTTTCTGGGTGATCCCTTTAGTTCTTCAAGACCCTTACAAGAACCCATCAAGGAAACAAAACCAAGAATGTCTTTCCCATTTGGCCATATAGACCCTGATCAAATCAATCATGTCAACAAGGATATGAACAATCAGGGAAATGTTGATCCTAACAATAAAGGATCCAACAAAAATACCAACGGAGGAGCAAACATTGACCCTAACAATCAAGGGATGAAAAATACCAACAATGGGGGCAACATTGACCCTAATGATGAGGAGTTGACTAATGAAAATTTTAATGAAGCTATGCAAAGCCCTTTCTTCATGAAACTTATGGAAAAAGTGTTGGAAAAAGACAAGGAGAAGTACTTTTTAGACCTAGCAAAAATGGGTCTCAAACTTCCACATGATTATGATGTCACCAAACTCAAACAAGAAGAAGCTGAGCCTAATCCCATTGACATCACGAACAAGCAATTCCAAATTTTCCAAATGCAATTGGACACGATAAAACAAAGTGGGGCTCCTAAACCCTTTTCTATCAAAGCTTTGTGTCCATTTCCCTTTGATAAGTCTTTAATCATGATTCCATTTCCAACAAATGCTATTTATCCTAAATGTAACAAATATGAAGGAACATCTAATCCTGAAGATCACTTAAGGGAATTTTGTGCCCTAAGTCTAGATTTCATGCATGACACAACTTACCTTATGAGGTTATTCCCTAGAAGTTTGGGAGGTATGGCAATGGAGTGGTTTTCAAAGTTACCCTCCGGCATTCGAAGCTTTGAGGAATTGGCCTCTTAGTTTGTAACTCACTATTCCTATAACATCAACCATGAGGTTACAATGCTTAATCTATGCAACACCAAACAAAGAGAAGGGGAGGGATTCCTACTTTTCCTACAATAATGGAGAGCGGTATTTGCTAGATACCCTCGAAGTGTACCCAAAAAGGAAAAGATGGATATTTTTGTAAATAGCTTGAATCATGAAATGAGCTATTGACTAAGGCTACAATGTCCTAGGTCATTTCAAGACCTAATTGAGAATGGGGTAACAAGAGAAGAGGTATTGATAAAAAGTGGAGAAATCAAACTTTACAAAGATAACAAGAATAACAACAACAACAACACCTCCAATACTAATCAAAATCAAAATTCCCCCAACAACAACAACCGATTTTGGACAAAGAATAACAAAAATAAAGGAGTGGTTAATGATGGAGTGGTAGAGGATAACACTTTAAAGGCTACCCCTTTCAATCTCACTCAAAACTCAGTTCAAGCCAATAATGTGAATCAGGCACCCAAAGTGCCCTTTAACAACAACAAAACTAATAACAACATTGGGAATAATCAAGGGACTTACAAGCCTAAACCTTTCTTTGCACCTACACCCAAAAGGACATTCACAATTTGGGTGAACCATTGGAGAATGAATTAAGGACACTTATTGAAAATAGACTTATTGACTTACCAGTGGCTCAACCATATGAACCTCAAATCAAGCCGAATTGGTGGAGTGAGAATAGCCATTGTGAGTATCATCAAAATAGGGGACATAAGACCAATGATTGCATGTGTCTTAGGCATGTCATAAAAGATCTCATAGAGAATGGTGTGATAAAAGTGGACGACCCTCAAACTAAAGGAGATCACACAACCTTTAAAACTCCTTTCTATAAACATGAAAAAGGAGAATCTTCTAATTCAAACAATGGAGGAAACAACGCGAATAATGCAAGAGGAAATCATAATGTTAACTTTGATCATACTTATGACAATACTATCAATGTGGTTGTGATCAAAGATCAACCTATTCAAGGGTCTACTAATTCCATCACAAGGGGGAAATCCTCAAAGGTTACCCTACAAGGGGATGGTACTCCTATTACTATTGGCCCTAAAACACCAACTATTTTGGCTAAACAAACACCACCCACAACAAAGCCTTATAGTTTGGTAGATCAATTACAAAAGACTCCAGCACAAATATCAATTTTGGAGTTGTTAAAATTATCTCCTAATCACAAGGAGATCCTAGAAAAATCCTTGTATGAGACCACTGCTCCTATAAACTTGGAGGAAGACAAATTTTAGAACATGGTAGGACATCTCATAGTCTATCACACATCCTCAAAACCTACCCTTGCATATAGAGGTATTAATCCAAAGACATAGGGTCAAGACAGTTCTCATAGATGGTAGAGCTGGTCTTAATATTTGTACTCTAAACCTTGTCAAATCATTAGGGTTAACCGAGTCTTCCATTGATCCAAAGAAGAAAATAACTATTAAGGCTTATGATGAGGATAAAGATCTTCAAAGGGTATGATCATTCTACCAATTAAAGTGGGACCTATCAAAAAGGATACCATATTCCAGGTCCTTGATATGAAATTGACCTACAACATCTTACTAGGGAGGCCATAGATACATGAAATGCAAGTGGTACCTTCTACATATCACCAATGCATAAAATTTCCATACACAGGGGAAGAGATCATGATTGGAGGAGATTCAAATCCTTTCCAATATTGAAATGCTTTAAAGCCAAGTCATGAATTGTACATTCCTCATAATAGGGAAAGATTCATCCCTGATATTACCATGGAAGAAGCCAAAGAGGAAAGTTCAAACCCAACATCACATGTTACATCAACTTCTAACCCTATTATAACTAACTCAATTACATCCACTAAGGGAAAAGAAAAGATGAGTTATGAGGGTTTAGACTCAAAGGATAATTCAGTTCAGACTTCAACATTGAGAATATATACTTCTAAACCCAATAAGGAGGAAAGGGAACAAACTAAGAAAGATCATTATGAAAGGATGAATAACCTAATGAATCAATTTGAGAAACAATGCAAAATTAACTCAAAATGGGCAGGGGAATATTCTATTTCCCTATTTGATCTACCTACATATCCAAGGACACATGGGAAGCCATCCAAAGATCATCAACCTCATAAATACAATTATGAGAGAATGTGACAAACAAGAAATGGACAAAGAAGATAACGAGGTATTACAATGGCTTTATAAAGAAGATGAAAATTCAACTAATTCCAATGAAAGGGTGCAACATATCAATATCCAAACTAATAAATATGGAAAAGGATTGGATATCATGAAGAAAATGGGGTATAATGGAAGAGGACCCTTAGGATTTTGACATAGAGGGTTTTTATAACTTATTGAACCAGTTTGGAGAGCACAGGAAGAGAAAGCCGGCATAGGTTTTTAACATAAAGGAGAAAGTTCAAGTCCCATGCATGATTTCCGTGCACATATCCATATGGTAGGTTCTAAAAGTGAAGATTATTCTAGGGATTATGAGTGGTATTCCTTTTCTGAAGAATATTTTCATGACATAGAGGTTGATTTCATTCACACTTATGCATTTCCTCCTAAAGTTGAGAATCAACAATATGTGGCTCAAAGTTTGAATTCAACTCAAACATCAATTGAACCTCAACAAGTCAATGTAGAACAAGCACCTCTTTTCACTCAATGGGTAGGTGGACCTTGGGTACCTTTGTGGGTGGGATATTCTAACCTAGTGTTTAATCTCCATGCTTTCTTTCCCATAGAAATCTTAGAGGAATCTAATGAAGAGGATTTTGATCCTTCTTCCATGGACCATCTTGAAGAAGAGCATGTCATAGATCATGATGATACAATGTATGAACCATGAAACTAAGTCATTTCCTTAACTCCTTCAAATGAAAGCACATCCAATGAATCCTTTTCTGTAATGCACCCCAAACTTATCAATTGGGGTCTTTCCGAGCCAAATGACTTACTCTACTTCCCAAATGACAATGCGATGGCCTTATACCTCAATGCGGTTTAAACCAATTCTTCCACCAATGAATTTACTCTGAACATGATGATAGGGGTAGGTTTTCAACCTCTTAATCCAAAAAATGAAGAGAAAATATACAAAAAAATGACAAGGTCTAGTGGTGAAAACCACCATGTGGCAGTGCCAGACCCAAAAAAAGTAAAAATAAAGGATGTTTCCGAAGGTGAAAACCCAACTGTGGCACCTAAGGGAGAGTGGTTGGAAACCTTACCAGATCATGAAGATTAAAGATCACCTATACTTATTGAACCCATAGAAAAGGTTAACATTGGAACAGAAGAAGATCCTAAATCCATTCACTTGGCACCATCTTTGAGTCCCTTGGAGAGAAAATAATTCATTGTGTTCTTTCAAGAAAAACAAATCAACTTTGCATGGTCATATACTAACATGCCTAGATTAGATCCAAGTTTCATAATGCATCATCTAAATGTGAAACGAGGGGTTAAGCCCGTCAAGTAGAAGTTGAGAAAAATGCATCCACATGTAGCCCTTTTAGTCAAAGCTAAATTGGAGAAATTACTCAAGGAAGGATTTATAAGAGTAATTGGATATTCTGAATGGATATCTAACATTGTACTAGTTACCAAACATGATAAAACCATAAGAGTTTTCACATATTTCATATATTTAAACCTTTCTTGTCCAAAAGATGACTTTCCATTGCCTAGCATTGATGCTATTACGGATCTCACTGCAGGTCATTCTATGTTTTCACTTATGGATGGATTTAGTGGGTATAATCAAATTTGCATTACACTTGAGGATCAAGATAAGACAGCCTTTACATGCCCATGGGGTAATTTTTGTTGGAATGTAATGCCCTTCGGTCTCAAAAATGCCGAAGCCACTTATCAAAGAGCAATGACTACCATTTTCCATGACATGATGCACACCTTTATGGAAGATTATGTGGAGACATTGTAGCTAAGTCACATAAAAGAAAAGATCATCTATCTATACTTGAAAATATTTTTACAAGGCTAGAACAATTCAAAGTGAGACTTAACCCAAAGAAATGTGCTTTTGGGGTACAATCTGGAAAACTCCTAGGGTACATTGTTTCAGAAAAAGGCATTGAAGAAGATCCTGAAAAGGTACAAGCAATAATGGACATGGACATTCCAAATAATATTAGTCAAATGAGATCATTTCAAGGAAGGCTTAAATCTATAAGGAGGTTCATTTCTCAATTGCTGGAAAAATGCCATTCTTTCACCAGATTACTACATAAAGACACCATATTCACATGGGATGAGGAGTGTGATAAAGCCTTTACATTGTTGAAAACATACTTGATGAACCCACCTATCTTGATTTCACCTATTCAAGGAAAACCTTTGTTACTCTATATTTCAGCAATGAAAAAATATTTAGGAGTCTTATTGGCACAAGAGGATGATGAAGGAAAAGAAAGGGCTATCTACTACTTGAGTAGAACATTGATCAAATATGAGTTAAACTATAGCTTCATGGAAAGGGCTTGCCTAGCAGTGGTATTTGCCTCTCAAAAGTTAAGACATTACATGTTATTGTATAAGGTGAAGCTCATAGCCAAAATTGATCCCTTAAAATACTTGCTTAGCAAAATAGCTTTAACTGGAAGGATTGGAAAGTGGGTAATGGTGCTTAGTGAATTCGACATTGAATATGTTGATAGGAAAGCAATCAAAGGTCAATTTATAGCCGATCAATTAGCTAAATATCCTCAAGAATCTACACATCCTATACAAGTGGAGTTCTCAAATTTTAAAATTGTGAATGTAGAAGCTAGGACATGGACTTTATACTTTGATGGATCTTACACCCAAAATGGTAGTGGAGCAGGCATTCTTTTGATTACACCACAAGGTTACACAATCCCAAAATCTTACAAATTATTGTTCCCTTGCACCAATAACATAGTAGAGTATGAAGCTTTGGTCATAGGAACCAAGATGACCTTGGAATAGAATGTCACAGAATTACAAGTCTATGGGGACTCTCAATTAGTCATTAATCAAGTTAATGATGAATATAATACTAAGGAAGAAAAATTGATGCCTTAAAATAAATTGGTGGATGATTGGAAAAATTACTTTTCTTTGATTACTTTTGAACAAATTCCAAGAGATAAGAATAGAGAAGTGGATGCAATGGCTACTTTGGCATCTTTACTTCAAATGCTTGATCAAAATGAAAAGTATGAGTTCTTGGTGGAAGAATTGGTTAAACCAACATTTGACCTACCTGATACCCAAATTATTTACCTTTTAAATGGACATGACTCCCCATGGTATGGACCCATCTATGCCTACCCAAAAGACCAAACCCATGCTAAAAAGAAAAATTTCATAAGACAAGTAGCCTGTTATACCATCCTTTCTGACACATTGTATCATAAGGGTCTTGACGGAATGCTCCTTAGATGTCTAGAGGAAGATAAATCAAATTTAGCTTTAAAAGACGTCCACAAGGGGATTTGTGGTCACATTCGAGTGGTTTAAACCTAGCTAAGAAAATCCTACGTATGGGGTACTTTTGGAAGACCTTAGAAAAAGATGCTTGTCAATATGTCAAAATTTATGCAAAATGTCAATACCATGGAGACATGATCCATGCACCAGCACAAGAGTTACACCCTTTTGTCACACCATGGCCATTCTATCAATGGGGCTTTGATTTGATTGGCATGATTTATCCACCTTCTTCAAATGGAAACAAGTATATAATCATGACAATAGAGTACTTCACTAAATGGGTTGAGGCTGTCCCTTTATCAACTGCAATAGGGAAGTGAATTTCCATGTTTATCCTAAATCATATCATTTGCAGATATGGCATTCCTCATGCCATCATAAAAAATAATGGAAAATAGTTTAAGAACAAAGATGTTGATGAACTTTGTGACACATTCCATATTACACATCACTATTCATCCATTTACTATCCCCAAGGTAATGGACAAGTAGAAGCTACCAACAAGAACATCCTTAAAATTCTTAAGAGATCTGTTGGAAAGTCAGGAAAATATTGGCATCTTCAAATCAATCCAACATTGTGGGCCTATAGGACTAGTATTCGAACCCCGATAGGAGCTACAAATTTTTCATTGGTTTATGGGGCCGAAGTTGTTCTACCTTTAGAAGTTGAAATACCATTCCTAAGAGTCTCATTGCATGGATTAATAATAGATGAAGATTATAGAGTTTTGTGACTTCAATAATTGGAAATGTTGGAGGAACATCAAACTCAAGCCTATGATCATTTGAAAGTATATCAGAATTGAATTTCAAGGAACTATAACAAGCATATTAAAACAAGAACCTTTCAAGTAGGAGATCTAGTATTGAGAGAGAATCCAAAAAATCAGGTTGATAGAGAAAAGAAAGGAAAGTGAGAAGCAAATTGGCTTGTTCCTTTTGTTATTGTTTCTTCATTTAGAATGAGGACCTACAAATTGGCCAATTGTGATGGTGATGAATTACAAGAACCTATGAATAGAATTCATCTTAAAAGGTTCCACACCTGATTTAGAGGAAAGAGTATCAAAGGAAAGAGTACAAGTTGAGAGTATCAGACGAGTCATCATCACCTTTATACATGGAAAAATTCAAAAATACGAAAAAAATGAGAAAAGATCAAAATACAAAAAAATCAGAAAGTCGAAAGCCAAAAACATTTGAAAAAGAGAAAAAAGTACCTTGGTGAAAACCTAGCAATAGGCACCTTAGTAGCAAAAAAGCAAAAAAAGAGAAAAAAGAGCAATAATCCGAAGAGGTGAAAACCTGGAAACATGCGCCTTTTTTCCCTTAGGTCTTTCCTAGTTTCATTTGTACATATTGCATTTCATCATCTAATTTTTCCATATCCTCATTGCATCCATCATTTGTGCATCATCCTAATAAAGTCTCAAAGATGCATTTTTGTCGCATTCTAGGTTCAGTCACCCTAAGTTTCACATTGGTCACATTTATCACTTGGGGGCATGCATCATAGATTTTTGGTACCAAATGGATTCAATAGTGCAACATCTTGGTCACACATCAAAAGTAGATTTTCAGAGTTAGAAGAGAGATTTTTGGAACCTTTGATAAATATCATTGTTCAACCTTAAACAGTTCGATCACATCACATGACCCTTGAGTTTTATTGACTTATTTTATCAAGATTAAAATATTGACACATCCTAAATGATTAGATTATTTGGAATTCTTATTTGAAAATTTTGATACATTTCACAAATACTTGGAAATTTTGATGATTTTTCATTGACCCTTTTTTGAGTCATGTTCTTTTTAGCTAATCGATGATGTTTCGACTAGATTGGAAATGATAGAGACATGATGTTTTCTTAAGCTTCTGAGTGACTATTTTGAGGAAGATCCTTTAAACTTGTGTGAATTATTCTAAAGATATGGTCATCAAGAACAATCGAGGACATTCATATAGGAAGGAGAGTTAACCTTTGTTTGTTCATGCAAAAGGATACCTTGGCTATTTAGATTTTCCATATCTTAATACCAACATCCACTTGCAACATTGAATCTGATTAAACCAGTATTCATACTCCCATAGTTGATCATTCAACTAGTGAGGGTTGTACTTGGTTTCGTAGAAGGGGTTACCACATGAGAGAAAGTCATATTCATATTCTTATGGTCGTAGTGGCACCAGTAAGAATTGTATTGACTCCTAGTTCCACAACGCTCTATGATGAAATTATATCTCAGTTTGCATTTCTTTCACAAACCTCAAGGACAATTTGTTGCATTGCATCTTCATGTTAGATTAATTGCATCTTCATGTTAGATTAATTGCATTCTCCAAGTTAGTTTAAATGGTTTGTCTTTCTAGCACTTTTCCAAGAACAAGGGGGGGATTAAAGTTGAGAATACTTCATCAATTTAATGGTTTCAAGTCATCAATATGATATTATTCTTTTGCATTCATAATCATTATTCATTATTCATTATATATCCATATAAATAGAAAAAGCATAGAAAAGAAACATTAATCATTATTCATTTATCCACATCATTTAGAATTGCACGTCATAAGTTAACTTGCATACATCCAAAAAAATCAAAAAGATAGTTGCATTCATTTATCATTGCACTAAGTATTGCATCCATATCATTGCATTGCATAAATCCATACATCATGTTTAAATCAGAAAAGCATATAGAAAAAATTTGCATTAACATCATTTGCATCCATTTATCTATGTCCTACTCTAAGACATTGCATCCATAGCATAATAGAAATAAATGCATCATAGAAACATGTAGATATGCATAAAAGGAAATATCATATTATCATCAAAAGGAGGAATCAAAGATCATCATAGATAAGTTTCCATCATCAATGTCTATAACATAAATTAGTAGATTAAAGGTACATCAACAAATGAACCATACATCAAAGTCCTGATAAAAAATACATATGATACATCATCAATGCAATATCTGGATATCCTAGATCCCAATCTGTCTCATGACCCAGTAGGGGAACCTGATCCATCACTA
Source organism: Thuja plicata (assembly GCA_018584345.1). Taxonomy (NCBI): domain Eukaryota; kingdom Viridiplantae; phylum Streptophyta; class Pinopsida; order Cupressales; family Cupressaceae; genus Thuja; species Thuja plicata. The sequence goes on from MU226758.1 coordinate 864,609, forward strand.
GCTATACCTATACCTAAACCCCCTACACCATTGAGATCCCTATCACCTAATCTATCTTGTGTGCTAGGAGGTGCTTGACTAGTTCTCACACTGGTAGGTAACTAAGCCAAAGTAGTCAAAAACTGCTACAACATAGTAGAAACCTGATCCAATCGAACAATAACTACAGTCTTCCCTGCCTGTAAACCCCAAACATCTTTCACTAAGCCATCCACAATGGGAGGAACTAGATGTGCCTGTGATGTTGAAGGAGCCTACGGTGCCTGTGGTGCTAATGGTACCTGTGGTATCACCAGTGCCATGATACTCTATGGATCAACCTAAGGAATTTGTCCATGTCCTGGAACCTATCTAGCCACCTGGACATGTCTATGTCTCTGCCTAGCCCACTCTACACCAACTCTAATAGGATCCTGTCGCTAAGGTACCTATGCTTGTGATAATCTCTATCTTGGCTACCTAAATCCACCACCTTGGCCTCTAACATGTCCACCTCTCATCTGAGGTCTGGTAGCTCTCTATACTCAAGAAGCCCTAGGTGCTCTCTAAACCCTATGTCTCCAAGGTCTCCTGCCATCATCACCATCATCTGTATCATCTTCATCATCATTTGGAAGCTCATCCACATTAGGAATAGGCTCTGCTAGATCTATAAATTAGACAAAGTGATGTCGCATAAGCCACTCTTGATACTCAGCCAACATGCCTGCATTTGCCACATGTGTCATCATATCCCACATAGCATAGCCTAGCTGATCAATCTGTAAACATGCCAACTGATAATCCACCTATGCTCCCCACATCTATCTCTTGGCTTGTACTCTAACATAAAGTGCCATACCCTAAGGCATGTCCTAAACTCGGTCGTACTGATGGAGTACTCTCCCAAAGAAAAATCTCTCAATAACTAATGGTGATCAGCTGATCATCCACCGAGGAGAAAACATGTATGGTAACTCATCATCGTCCTCTCACCAACTCTCACAATGTAGATATGGTCTCCATACGACCTGATCTATATCATCAATAGTACATCTCCAAAATTCAACCTTGCCCAGACGATGTTGGACAACATGCCATCATACAAAAATGCATACGGATACCCTTAGGCCCACACTCATGATGAAACTAGTCTTGTAATAGGGATATGCTCCCAAGTCCACAACTGTAATAACATTGTACCTACAGAAAGAGTTGTACTATAGCTATATACAACCTCATGCAAATCACAATATAATTGTGCTAATATACAAGAACCCCAATCAAATCTTTGAGGATGTGCAATCAAATACTCCAATATCTGGCCCCATCCGACCACAAAGCCACGTCCTCTCCTATCTGGAATAAGTAATCCTCCAATCACAACTCCTAACAATGCTGGTAAAAGTAGGGAAAGAGGAAAACTGTGCCCAATTAATACAATTGTCATCAATGGTGTTGTCTCCAAACACCCAATTGCATACACTAGTATCATAAACTAAATCATAATACACCCGCTCTCCATGAGTCAGGATCCTCAATAATCTGTACACATCCTCAGGCATGATAGTCATCTCGCTGAGGGGTAGATGAAATGTATTATGGTCAAAGTGCCATCGCTCTGCCATAGCTATCAAAAGACCTCAGTTTAGCTGAAATTGAGGGACATCTAAAAGTAAACTGAGACCACATGCCTCAATAGTCTGTCACTCAAGCACTGTAAGCTCATCAACTAAATCAAAAATCCAAGATGCTACACCCTGTATCTGCAACTTACGGTATTGTTCCTACATTTTGAAACAAAGTGAATCATATTATGAACCATTCTATGTCAATCAAACACATTAAATATATCCTTGCTCTAGTTTGAGCACATCAACTTATTTCTCCTAACCTCTAGATCTTGAGACACAAGGACAATTTGTAATCATTTTTAATCAAATCTGATTAACCTATCAAACATTCATCAATATGAATTTTCTAATATCCTAAACACTAAGTGACATTCTAAATGTACATTTTTTAGCTTGGAATTCAATCAAGTTATTTGAACGATCGATCGAAAGGACTTCATCTATTTTCATCTCAGTTTTCAAACTCCATGGTAGGCGGCACTTTAATAAGTGTATGCAGATTTTCAAACCCTATGGAATTTAAATCATTATGCATGACACTTTATTCCTCAAAGGCGGCACTTGGCTAAGCAGGCAGCCTTTTAAAGTCCTATGCAGCTTTTTAAATATCCTAAGCGGCCTTTAAAAACTAGGGTTTCCTAGGCAGCTTTTGGCTATTTAGGTTGCAATTTTTGCCCTAATTCTTAGGTGGCTAAGGATTGCTCCTATGTGAATTTTCAACATGTGGAGGTGGCTTTTCTCAGCCCTAAGCGGCTCTTTATCTACCCAACATGGATTTTCACTAAATTCTACCTAGAAAGCATTAAAAACATGTATTAAATGCTATTTAAGGAGCAATAAATGCACTAGGAGATTTCAAACCACTCAACAAAGGCCTATAGTCAGGAGGTCTCTGATATCAGTGCACTCGAGTGAATCTATGCTCTCGAATGGAGACCACCATTACTGTCAATCGTCAGAGGCTCAAAGAAAAATCTCAATAGTGAAAAGTGAAAATGAATAGTAAATTTGGGTTTTTCATCCTATTTAAGTTGTTTTACCCTAATTTTGTGAGATTTTTGACCCAGTGAAACCAAATATGCATATTCTGCACACTGGGGCATTTGTTTGACATCTTTTTAGCATCATTGTTTATTAGAAATACAATCATCTTGGATCTATTCTATCAGTAGTATTCATCAAATTTTTCACATCTAAGATCAATATAATTTCATTTTTGAGGGGGCATCATCATATCATCCAACGGGGATTCTGCAGCATATCTTATATCAAATCCGGGGCATTAAAATTTCAAAACTTATTAGTGGGGTTTCAAATCAGAGCATCAAATCAGAGTTTCAAATCAAGGCATCGAATCAGGGTTTCAAATCAGAGTTTCCTATAAGGTTTTAGTATCAGTCAATCAGCTCATTAGTATCAAATCAATGAACAGGACATCAAGCTTTCTTTGAATCAATGCACTTCGCACATCAATTCAAAGAGGGGCATTTGTAGACACCTAAATTTGACCAGGTGTATCTTAAGCATTCAAATTTTTAAATCTCATCCAAATGCCTCAAATCTCATCTCAATGCATTAAAATGGATCAAATCAAATGGACATTTATCAAGGAAAGTGGACAAAAATCAAATTAAATCAAAGGATTAAATAATCATGAAATCAAATAACTAAATTCAATCCTACAAGGGATTAATCAAAATTAGGCAATTTATTTTAATCAATTAATTGTATAATTTAAATCAAAAAATCAAATCCAACCCATTCACCCTTACATGGCTAAATTAATTAAATGATTGAGTTATTTAAATCCTAATTTCTTTGAGACAACCAACCAACTTTCCCTCCATTTAAGAACACCTCAAAGCTTTGGACTTAACCAAAGTTTGATCATGATCAACTCACTCTACCCCCTACCCTTGGGAAATTTCTATAAATACAAGTCATTTTCTTTGTGTTTGGGATCCAAGAATTTCAAGAGCAAAGCATCCTTATTATAGGCATTTGGAGAGCATTTGAGAGATTTTGATCATATTTCAGCATTTGCATAACATTATAGAGTATCATCTTTAATAGTGCTTGTTGATTTTATAACATATCTTGGAGAATTTTGAGCTAGATTAGAGCATTTTTTATCATTTATTTCTCATTCTAGGATTTTCCTTAGGTGAGATTAAGACTGAGAGCTCTCTTAACAAAGATTAGATAGAGAACCATGAGATGTTATGGGTTTTAAACTTCAATTCTTAGATTAAATAGCATTTTCTTTCCATAGAGTTGTTGCTTATAATCCAAATTTCATGAAGGTGTTAATCTTACACACACACACCTTGTCTTAGGGACCTAAATAGGCCACATCCATGAGTTTAGGTCACCCTTGGTCCTTGGTGTCATTTTATGGGGTATTATTGATAATTTGGGATAAGTTCTTAAGAGCCAACCCTTGGTAGTTGGTGTTCTAGACTTGGTGGGATCTAGTGAGTAGGTTGTCCTAAGGGGAATAGGTTGTGATAACCTAGAACCAAGTCATTCCTGCACTTGTGATAAGTGTGGGTCACTTTTTCCTCTTGGAGTTGGGGAATTGAAGGGGTAAATTGCCTTATTGAGTCCTTTTGAGGCTTCTGGGGAAATAGAGTGGTTGTGGTTCTGGTACTCCAACTAGAGATTGTATTTGGCACTGTAGCAAGAAGATTCCACACAATCAGCCATCTTAGAGTGTTCAGCCGAGTGCCAGTAGAGGGATTTATCAACATTCCAATGCTTCTTAAGTAGGGTGCAATTGTAGTTCAGGAACATGTTTCAATAGTGGGAAACTTGGGCATAAGGCAGTGATGTGTCCTCATAAGTCATCTATAGGACCAAGTTAGAGGGAAACTATTTATGAACCTATAGTTGGAGATGCCAGTAGATCCCACCAAGTATTTGTGGTAGTTGTAAACCATCAAGCTGAGCACCAGGGCACCATAGTTGAGACTACAAGTTGGTTATACATTATATCTAATTATGTATTATTTGATACTAGTTCTTCATATTCTTTCATTTTCCCCTTCCTTATAGAGCAATGTGTGCTAGTGGTAGCACAACAAGTTGATAGTTGGAAGGTTGAGTTAGCCACAAGTTCTAGAGTGACTATGGACTCCTTGGTTTGTGGTTGTGTGTTGGACTTGGGCACCTTCAGCACCACCATAGACCTTCATGTCCTAACCTTAGGCTCTTATGGTATCATCTTTGGTATGGATTAGTTAGCTTCCCACCAAGAATGTATTAATTTCTAACAAAAATAATTAGTGTGTGGATGATCTTGGTAGGTGTGTCAAGCTAGTAGGGGTCTAGATACCTATTTCATTTTGCTTGATCTCATCCATACAACTGAAGCAGAGTATGCGACAAGGTTGTCAATTGTTTGTTGTATCATTTCGTGACCTTGATAGGATTCAGAGTCAAGAGGTTTCTCTTTTTTATCACTCATTGCTTCATCACTTTGCAAATTTATTTTCAAGTGAGATTCCTGGCATGCCACCTCATTACGACATAGATTTCTATATAGATCTCATTCCTAGACTAAAGCCTATTTATCTGGCACCGTACTGCATGACTACTCAAGCATCGAGTGAACTCTAGTTGTAGTTAGAGGAGTTGTTGGCCAAGGGCCATATCCATCCTAGTGTATCTCCTTGGGGTGTACCAGTCATCTTTGTAAAGAAGAAAGATGGTTCTATGCACTTGTGAATTGATTATCGATAGTTGAATAAGGTGATGGTGAAGAACAAATATCCTTTGAGAAGGATCTATGACTTGTTTGATTAGATGAAGGGAGAGGGAGTTTTCTCAAAGATAGATCTTAAGTCGAGATACCATCAGCTTTGTATCTAGGAGGCTGATATTCATTGTACAACTTTTTGCACTCAATATGGGCATTATGAGTTTACGGTTGTAGCCTTTGGGTTAACCAATGCACCATCAGTTTTCATGAGTCTGATGAATGGTGTGTTCCACACCTATCTTGATCATTTTTTTCTTATGTTTTTGTATGACATCCTGATATATTCAAAGACTATGGATGAGCATGAGGTCCAATTGTGTCAGGTCTTGCAGTGCTTACGTGATCATGAGTTATAGGGAAACCTAGCCAAATGTGAGTTCTTCCAGACTAAGGTGAATTATTTAGGCCATATTATCTTTGGAAAGGGTATTTATGTGGATCACTCAAAGATCCAAGCTATTATGGATTGGCCAGCACTGTCTAGAATCTTGGAGGTTCATAGTTTCATGGGTTTGGCGGGTTAGGACTGGGGATTCATGAGGGATTTCTCTTAGTTGGATCATCCTATCACTTATTTTCAGAGGAAAGGGAATAATTATGTGCATTCTACACAGTGTGAGTCAGATTTTGAAGCTCTTAAGGAGCATTTGACCAGTGCACCTATCTTGGTAGTGCTAGATCCTACAGGTGAGTTTATGGTGTGGGGGAAGTCCTTCTGTAGGAGGGATGAGTGACTGTGTATGAGTCTCAAAAGCTCAAGGACCAAGAAATGAAATACCCCACTCATGACTTGGAGTTAGTAGAGGTTTTGTATGTGCTAGTGCATTAGAAATTTTTCCTTTTGGGTCACAGGTTTGAGCTGTATAGTGATCATCATAGTTTACAGTGTATATTTTCTCAGCCAAACCTAAATGCACAACAACGTCACTGGAGGGAGGTTTTGTGTGAGTATTATTTTGATGTTCATTACATCAAGGGGAAGGAGAATATTGTTTCAGATTCCTTGAGTAGGAGAAGGAATGAGATATATATTTTGTCCCTCAGAGTGGATTTGCGTAGTCATATCCTTGAGGTTTTTCCTAGTGATTTGTGGTATCAGGAGGTTAGAGGGGAGATTGAGTCTAGACGTAACCTTGTAGGGAATTTTTTAGGATACTCATTGGAGTCTGATATAATTTTGCAGCACCATGAGCGCATTTATGTGTTGGTGTCAAGTGATCTTCATTCTTTGGTTCAGTAAGAGGCATGTGGTGCACCATATTCCACACATCCAAGCGTTAAGAAGATGCATGTTGACCTTAGATAATTGTACTTTTGGGAAAGAATGAGGTGTGATGTTTCTAATTTTTTTGTGTGATGTCTTGAGTGCCAGAGAGTGAAGGTAGAGCATCAGTGTCTGGCTAGTCTCCTATAGCCACATTCCATTCTTGAATGGAAGTGAGACACTATTTCTATTGATTTCAGTACTGGTTTGCCTATGTCATCATGTTTTCATAATGCTATTATGGTTACGGTGGACAAGTTATTCAAGGTGGGTCACTTTTTACCCATGAGAGCTTTACACACTGCTACCTTTGTAGTGCGTGTGTTCATGGAGGATGTAATTTGGTTTCATGAGATACCTCTTAAGATTATTTTGGATAGAGAGCCATTGTTTACTTCAAAAATATGGACATCTCTCCAACATGGATTAGGTGCACAGATCAACTTTGGTTTAGCTTATCACCTTGAGACTGATGGTCAGATAGAATAGGTGAATCAAGTTTCAAAGGACATGCTTTGCATGTATGTTATGGATCAATAGACAAGGTTGGAGGAATATTTGTACTTGGTGGAGTTTGTATATAATAATGGGTACCATAGTTATCTTGGAATGTCACCTTTCCAGGCTCTATATGGTTGAACATGTCATACACCATTGAGTTGGGATCAGTTAGAGGGCCATATCTTTTGGCGAGTTCATGCGTAGAAGAGCCCTATCTAGTATGGAAAAGGCTCTAAGTTAGCACCATGCTTTGTTGGGCCTTTTGAGATGCTTGAGAGGATTGGTCAAGTTTCCTATCGCTGGGCATTTCCACCTAGCCTATCGCACATCCATGATGTTTTCCATATTTTTGTGTTGAGACAGTATATTTACAATGTGACCCCTATTCTTGATTGGGGTACTTTATAGGTAGACGACGGGAAGCTTTCTTTGGATCCCATCTACATTCTTCAGCATCAGAGGCTGACCCTTAGAGGTTGGGATATAGAATAGGTAAGGGTCCAATAGGACCCAATTCATGAGACTTCTACTACATGGGAGGATGCTTCAAGGGTGAGATTTTTGTACCCTTATCTTTTTGCAGGCTTCCAAGAGTAAGCCTATGCCTAGGAGGGGAGGATGTAGTGGCTCCCGTGGTTGCATTCTATTCCATGTTTATTTTGATCTGATATATTTTTTCATGTTATTTTGGTTATTGGCATGATGAGATGCTTTTGAGGATAACACCTTTTTTGGCTTCTAGTGTCTTAGTTGTAGTAGATGGTTGTTTTATGTTTCATTTTTTTATCATATCTCCATGATGCTAGACATGTGACATGATTCCTTATGATGATACCTAGCTTATTTTTCTTAAGAAACAATGGATTATTATATTGATGATTATATCTCATTTCACCATAGTAATGTGCCTTATATGTTGTGGATATTTTAGTAATTACTTCCATTGATATATGCTCATGTTATCATGGTGGTTTATTTAATGCTTATATTTAAATGCATAAATGTTAATACAATGGTTATTTAAATGAGTTATTATTCCCTATTTTCTCATGCAATGGATATATATATATATATATATATATATATATATATATATATATATATTTGTGTGTGTNTCTCATGCAATGTATATATATATATATATATATATATATATATATATATATATATATATTTGTGTGTGTGCGTGTTATGCTTCGCATGTTTGGATGAAATGAGACAAAGTCGTAGTTACCCCCTTGTGAGGTCCACATGATAGTGTTGTCTTCTTCGTTGTATGATTAGTACACATTGTGCTTTGGCTATTTTATTATGAGCAAGTACACTTGATGTTTGCATGTTTACTAAACATGTACAGGTGCATTCACCCCGAGTTTCAGGAGTTGAGTATGTACGTCTATCCCAGGCAGCGGCACTAGAGGTAGTATCACCAACCTTTCATATTAAGCCAATGTTGTTCCTATATGGAGGATGTATCCTGTGTAATATATTATTCCCTCTGTTACATGTTGGTAAATCCAGATTCATTATGCATTTGTGATAGACCAGTGGATGTCTGTACATTTATAAGTTCCCACAGTGGTTGTAGATGATATTTAATTAACTATTGATTGTGAATGCTTTGGGGAATTTTAATACTTATTTTATTTATGGGCTATTTGGCTATATTTGGATTCCAATTATCTAGAATCAATTTTATTGTGGTGGGGTGAAAGGTTAGTAGGTTATTTTAATTATCTAAATAATATATTTTAAAAGTCACTTTTTATAAAGTGCTATATATGTTGAAAGTGAGTTCTTTTTACTCACTTTTTCCTTTTGGTCTTTTATGAATTTTGGATTTTTCTCCAAACTTGATTGGAGAAATCAGCTCTTTTGTTCGTTGTGTCTGACTAGGTCATTTGATCTTGGTGGGTAGCGGCTCATTGGGATCGTTTCGTGAATATCTTCATTTCTATGTGTAGACGTCCAAAAATATTAATATTATTTTCTCTCCTATTTCCTCTAACAATTTAATTTAATCAATTAAATAGTTTCATTTATCAATGGTTTAAATATTATTCTAATTTATTTTATTTAAATACATTTACCTCCACAAAATCACCATTTAATAAATTTATATTTATTAAGTCCTCCATATTCCTAATTCTTCTTAAACATGATTTATTCAAATTCAATTTGGATTATAATCTAAACCCTAGCTAGTAACCTATTAATCCTACCCTAAAGCCTACCCTATTCCTACCCTACCCCCATGACCTCATTTCCTAAATATGCTTCCACACCTAACTGTCCTCTAAATTATGTTTAATGGGTGATTCCTAACCTTTTTAAGGCTAATGGAATGCTCACCCACATGAGGAAATTCTCTCCAAAATGGGCACCCATTCCTCTTAAATTCTCTCTTACAACTTTGTCTCCTCTTTTGAAATATTGAGCTACTCAATATTAATGCCAATTTTGACTCAAAATTGGCCATCTTTTCAAAGCCATRTKTCTCCTATGTGGMTCTTATGTGGATKCCACATAGGTGCCACTTWATCCAAGCCTCTTCCTCTCTCCAAAAAMTCTATAAATAGAGGCCTTCTCCTCTCATATTTTCATCTCTCAATTTGCATTGTTATCATGCTAGAATTGTTTTAGAATCTCATAGTTGTTTTCATGCTAATATTCTTAGATGCTAGTTTCATGCTTTCCATGCTTAAATCATCTTAGAAATAACATGCTAGGCTAATGGTTAATGAATCTTAGTTTCTATATTAGCATATGCATATCATCTTTTATTTCATAGCTTAAATTAACATCTTGAAGAAGATTTTGAGACTAGTTCCTCATACTAGCTCTTGAATCTTTCTTCTTGTTCTCATAGGCTTGAATTTTTGCATTTGGGATCCATAGCAATTGTGTTTGAGAGAGCACACCCACATCCATCCAAATAATAAAATCAAAATGAGTAGACTAGGGTGCATTTGTTTACTCATTTTTAGCTTAATTTGATGTTATTTGGTGTCCTTGTTGTTTGCTTGATCTCTTGCATGCTTGCCTGATATGATTTATGTGCTAACCCACTAACGTTTTCATGTTTGAGCTTGCTCCCAAAAAGTTGAAGGATTCCTCATACACATTCTGGCATGCCTGGTGGGACCCACGTCCCTAAGATTTCTAACTTCTAGTCTAATTTCTCTTTAAATTTCAGCTAGAATGAGAATCGGCATCTGCATTTCACGTAGAGGAATCTACGCAAATGCCGGTTCTACTTGAACTATCATTTGGCATCTGCGTTGAACCAGTGTTTCCGCCCTACACTGGCATTTCTGCCTAACATAGCTAGTTTAAAAGTTTACAAAACACAACTTCTTAATTTATCAAATTTTCTGTCTTTCCTACTGGTTTTTGGCATTTCATCATTCTATTTTTTAGCAAAAATTCATTTTACAAGAAGAAATAATGTCAAATTTTTAAGGAAAACAAATCTTGATAATGATTTTAAGAAAAACTAGCTTTTAAGTTATGTTAATACTTTCAAAATGGCTAAATTTGATCTGATAAAAGACTAGAAAAGAAGAAAAATTGAATTCACTTGCTGTCTTTTTGTGCTTGTAGGTAAATTGGCATCTGCGTAAACGCCGGTTCATGAACCAGCGTACGACATCTGCAACCTGCATCAGCGTCTTTGATCTATAAGTCAGTGTCTCTGACTAATATAATCATCTCTCTAGTTTTTCTATGTTTTTAGCCTATTTTACACTCAGCTATGTTATTTTTTTAGGCAAAAAACTAGAATCGACGTCTGCGCCCTGAAGTGGCATTTGCGCTCTGTCAAAGTTTGATTTATCACATGCTAAAAATTGTGAAGTATTTCTTGTGTTTTTAATGCTTGCCAAAGGATAAACTAGAAACTACTAACTGATTGTTTTTCAGCACCGCTTGTCAAAGATGCAATATTAAAAACTACTCACGTTTGTCTTATAGGTTGCCTCGAATCTACATCAACCAAATGAATGTGTTTGCATTAATGTTTTTTTTAGGCACCTAGACTAATTAGATAGATTTTTTTTTCTAATCCTAAGTGAGTGTTAGGGGATTATGCTCTCTTCCCTTTTGGGAAGATAAAAAAACTAGACACACTTACTTAGTGTTAAGAAATCAAATCTTTTGGAAAGAACAAAGTGTATTTTGCATGTTTGTGGAGAAAATGATATTGGATAGGAGATTATGCTCTTTTCCCCTTGTGGGAAAATTAGAAATTTAGACTCCTTTTTGTCGCCAATCCAAGTTACTATTAATTCTTTAGATGGGCCTGCCAGTTGAGGAAAAAATATCCCAAGAATGACCCACGTGAGAATGAGGTGTAAGCCACACCACTCCAGCTCACGTTAATCAAATTTACTCCTTGGGGTCGAAGCCTCAGGAGTTGGTTGGCATCTGAGCTTATACTCGGCTCTCCTCTAACTTAAGTGCGGCTTCACGGTCTTAATCACGTTTATGTGACCACTTTTGTCAAGACACTCTATGGGTCTATACGCCTGAATCATGCTTGCATAGACATAGAGGATACAATCAAATGGAGAACCATAATAAACACTCTAGGCTTAGAATCTACCTGGAACACCCCCAAAATGTGATAATGCTTGTGCAAGGAAGATAGTAACTTCCCCAAGATCACTCGTACATTTGTGCCACCCTGAGCGCTTGGAACCAGATAATACGGTGTCATGACTGGAGCCATTGTGTGCTTGGTGATGGTCATATTCTGATTATCTCTTGTGTGTGTGCGTAAGCTTAGAAGCAAGTATTTTCATGCTATGCCAAATTCCTTAGGTAGATTTTGTGCTTGAAGTGTTTGAAGAAATTGACAAATCCAAAACACAAATAAAATACCCAACATTCAAATTTATCATGTGCTTGTATCCTTCAAGGCTGCTTTGTCCCTTGTTAGATTGTTCTTAGACACATGCTTTCTATTTCTTGGTTTGACCATGTTGAAGTTGGTTTTTTCCATGGAACAAATCTATTGAAAAATCAGAACACGAACAAGCTTTTTGCCAGATTATCAAAACAAACATCCTTTTGCAAAAAAGTTTGCTCTTTTATGAGATATGTCCTAAGAACCTCAAACTATTCATCCAAGATCAAGATCTACTTATAGGACATGACTAATTCCAAGAAACACAAGAAGGTTAAAATCTCGTTACCACCCGTGCAAAGAGAACAGAAAAACACAACCCGAGAGGCTACCAAGTACCAACACATTGTCGATTCCTTCAAGCAAGAAATCCATAAATGAGAACTACTTGAAAAAGTGATTTACAACAACAAGGTTGCTCACTTCATGGGCAAATATTGTCTAAACTCTTCTTTTGTTGCAATTGAACAATATGACTAGTCAGTTTACCACAACAAACACAAGTTCCTCCTCTTCTTAAGCTCACTTAGCTTGCATTTTAGGACCTCACTTAGGTTGTCATCTTTAGGAACACATCAC
>MU226758.1:883609-930638 GCA_018584345.1 Thuja plicata
GCCAGTAAAGTTTCATGGCTAGATCAGGTCTAGTTTTGAAGATATTGAAAATTTTTGGTATTGAAAATAGGGTACAAAAACTTCGAGCTCAGTTTTGAAGGCTTTAGAGGCCCCGGATGAGGTCGAAGCGTGGGCTCGATGATGCTTGCATAATTGAGTTGTTGTAGAGCGCTTCGTGGCGTTTCCGAAATGGGGTTATAATAGTCAATCGGGTCAACTGGTGATGACTTATGGTCTCCGGAAGTTGGGCCACCTGAAATAGCAGAAAATAATTTTCCTTCAAAATTTTTGGGTTTCAAAAGTTATTTTGAGCCGACTTTGATGTATTAAAATGAAAAATAAAATAATTCTAAGTTTGGTCGGCCCTAAGGGCTAAATTTCTGGAACCTTCTCGGGCGGTGGAAATTGCCTATATAAAGAAGGCCCCGTAGTGTTGTCTGAGGCAGTTCGGGACAGTTCTGGGTAGATCTGGGTGAAAATTCAAGGCTTTGTCCTACAGAATATTGTAAGTGAAATGCCTATGTGGCTTTGCATATTGTAATTCTGAAAGTTTGTAATTCCACATTTGTGGAGATAATAAGAAGCCCATTTTTTGTTCTTGCAAATTGTTGTTGTTTCTCTATTTTTGTTATGTGTTTGTGGAATTAAGGGGAGCACCCTTCATCATATACCCACACTTGTCACATGACCTATGACACCTCTAGGGGAACATCCTTATCCCACTAGAAATGAAGTTTTTGATCCACTACAATGAGCCTTACAAGTGGGAACTCTTCTCGCACAAGTAGTTCATCCCTCTATTCCACCCTCCATCATACACACAACACCTACACCTACCTCAAGAGCCATGCCTCCTAAAACCACATCAGCAGCACAAACAATACCCCCTATCACTATGCAAACACCTCCAAAAACCATAGTCGCTCCTCTTTTGCAAGAAATCCCAACATTCGTTACAAACTTTCCACCACCACCACCAGTTAGCACCTAGCAAACCGCTATTCCACCCATTCCTACTCAACTTGTTCAAAGTGCTACAACTAGTTCACAACATCAAAGCACCCAAGTATCCATGCCTATTCCTCCTTTCTTCACCATAGGCATGCCACCTACCAATGCCTATAACCAACCCTTATTTCTGCAAGGGTCCACTTTTCCCGCTCCACCAGCAACGCAATCATAATGAATGCCAGTAGTTCTACCTCAAATGTTGTTCAACCCAAATCCCCCCATATTGCAACCATCCACAAATCCTTTTGTCATACCCCAAATTCCCATCCAACCTATCCAACAACAACAACAACGTATCCAACAATAACAAATCACCAATCCATTCACATCTCAAGTGTAACAACAACCAATCAACCCCTTCATAGCTGCACAGCCCACTATCCAAACTACATAGCAACTGCAACCACAAACACAGGGGGAAAATCCCTTCATGGCACAACCAATGCAATAGTTTTCTAGTCCTTTTATCCAACCCATGGAACAACAGCAAACTCATCATGCCAATTACATATCCATGTCATCTTCTGCTACATCGCAAACAATCCCCCCTCCACAACAAGTTCACACTGGGGGCGTTTAGCCACAAAACACCTATATGGGTGCACAAAAAACTCATCCCACCTATCCAATGTCGCAACAAATATAGGCATATTTCCAACAATTGCAACAATCTTATCAAGAGCTGACACCTCCTCCACTGTAGTATTCCACGCAACCATAACTTCCACCACAAAAACCCGTATATATTGATCAGAAACCACCCTACCAAACACCATAATATCCCCCACAGAATCCTCCATACTCACCATTTGATCCATATCAGGCACAAGGAAATCCTACAATCACGATCAATAATCCTCCCCCGTAAATCAATCATGAATGGGAGGAAATGAAAAATGCTCTCAAAGAGTTAAAGGCTGGGACAGAGGCTAAAACATTTAAGTTTGAAGAGGTATGTCCTTATCCATTTGATTAATCTATCATTGCTATACCCTTCCCCAAGCACTTTGAGAACCCAAAATTTGATAAATATCGAGGGAAGGGTGATCCTATGAGTCACGTGAAAGAATTCTACATGGCCTGTCAAGAAGTGGCCTATAGCGATAACTTCCTCATGAGACTATTTCCCAAAAGCTTGGGAGGCACCACTCTTGAATGGTTCTACAAAATCCCTTATGACACAGTCTCTACTTTTGCAAAATTATCTAAAAAGTTTGTGGCCCAATATGCACATAATGTCAAAAATGAACTTTCACTCCTTGACCTATGCAATTCCAAAAAAAGGGAGGAGAAAGCCTGGCTGATTACCTTCAGTGCTGGCAAGGGCTTACTACAAGGTTGTCTTACCAACCCCTAGAACAACATCTTATCAAATTATTCATTAAAAACCTTCATCTTAAGCTTGCCTATCACATTCGCATGAACTATATACAAACTTATCACGATATCAGGATCAAGGGTATGGACCTTGAATGAGGCCTCGTAGAAGAAGGTACGATTAAGCACTACAAATAATCCCAACCTAACAAAAATAACAATGATCGATCATGATACTAGAACAAGAACAAAAATGTGGTAACAGATGGAGCCACTGACACCAAACATATTCAAGTTGTGGTAGCTAGTCCTAATGTGCCTACCCAAACTTATCAGCAAGCACCACCAATGTATCCACAACCTCCTCCCATGTATCAACATCCCAATCCCATGTATCTGCAACCAACATATCAGCAAAACATGCACCCTCAAGGTGCGCCTATCTATCCCCCTCTAGGGACATCGTATCAACACAACTATCAAGGTCCTATGAATCATACAAATTCTATCTCAGTCCTGCACAGACAATAAAGACCTTACACTTCAAATGCACCACAACGCACATTTACCCCTCTGGGTGAACCTAAAGATGTCATCTTCCACAAGCTGGTCCAAGCTAACCAAGTCATATATCCTAAAAAACAGCCATTTGATGACTCAACTGCTAAGCTTTCTTGGTATAAAGACAATGAGTACTGTGAATACCACCATGTTAAGGGACACACCACTCTCAAATGCATGAAGCTGAAACACTTCATCCAGGGCCTCATTGACCACAAGGAGATCAAAGTGGATTCCCCTACCCAATCATTGCCAAACACAGGCCTTAAAATTTATCAAAATGTATTCCCTAAACATACTTCTGGTATAGGTCAAGGTAATCCTACTCATTCCTCTGATTAGGGAAAGGGTAAACAAGCAAAAAATGCTGAGAGAAAAGATTATACCAATGCCTATATCAACTATAATAACCTCATTGGCTTCATATCCCAATTCTAATCCTCCATCAATGTCATCCATGTTAGGGGTGCTGATAACCAATGTGCAATCACCACTCGTAGAGGTAGGATAATAGTGGTAGGTGCTGGTCCTGCCCCATCTGCTGGGACCTAATACAACATTTTGGAACACCTAGGAAATACCCCAACTCAAATTTCCATCCTATATCTTCTTCATACATCACCTATTTATTAAGAGATCCTCACTAAAGCCTTGCAAGAATCTTGTGTTCCCAGTGACATCAACCTCACTGAATTACAAAACCTTGTCAGACACTTGTCTACGTCCTATGGGGTCTCCTTTAGACCAATAGACATACCCTCTGATGAAACCAATCATAATCTCCCACTCTATATCGTTGTCATGGTTAAAGATTTTTCCATCAAATGGGTCATGATAGATAATGGATCGGCCCTAAATCTGTGTACTCTAAAATTCATAAAATAGTTGGGTTGCATTGAGGTTGATATAACAAATGATGTCATCACAATAAAAGCATATGACAATCTGGAGTGTACTTCTGAAGGCACCATAATTTTACCTATTCAAGTGGGCCCAGTTATCCAGGAGACATTATGTCACATTATTGATCTTGACCCTCCCAAAAACATCCTCCTCAGATGCCCATGGATTCATCCTATACAAGCTATCCCATCCACCTACCAGCAGTGCATCAAATTCCCATATAAAGGCACTAAGATCACCATCTGTGCAGATCCCAAGCCCTTTGCATACTGCAATGAGTTGGAGACGTCCTTTCCACATTCCAATCACTGTCCCAAGATTTATATTGGCACCTCTGTTGCCAGCTCATCTTGAACCCATTCAGACCCAAAAACAATCCTCTCCTCCACCTTGTCCATGGTCAAGATCAACAACAAAGGTTGTGGTGAGTACACTTTATCTAATGCCTTCGCAGTTGGAGCATTGCCAATTGATCCTCACACTCAAGACCGCCAACCTAATCTAAGAAAAATAGAATCCAAAACAACCAAGGTACTACAATTTGGTTCTACCACTTTCATATCACAAGGTACTTTGACTGGCCAGGAAATGGCACCATACATCAAACAATGGCTATATAAGGATCAACCACCCAAGGACACAAATCACCTCAATTACTTCAAAGATAAGTACCCCACAACGCACAAACTAGTGATATAAAAATGGAATTACCAAGGAGGTGGCCTTGGTTATGAAGAGAAAGGAATGAAAGATCCTATTATACCTACCCGAATAGAAAAGCACCTGGGCCTTGGTATGGACTCTGACATGACTGGGAGAACCAATGAGTTCATCAATTATTCCTCTTGTTGACTCCTGGGCAAAATTGCTGACATCAAAGATATCCTAGAAGAGAAAGTTGTGAGAGCTTATGATGATTTTTTTGATGATGAAACCTTCTTGGGAAATGCTTTCCTACAATAAATTTCCATCCTCTTTATTGACCTCCCCCTTTGTTATCCCGAACTCATAGACTAGGACCAACCAAGTGTCATACACGTTGATGAGTTCCAAAGTGAGGATGCACTTCTAAGCTTTATGGGAGCAATTGAGAAAAGTAGTGACTGGGGGAAAGACTCAACATATGTCTACAAACTGGACCCAAAGGCATACTTTGGGGAAGAGGAGAACTTTAGCCGCAAAAATGACACACAAAAAAAAAAAAAAAGAGAAAAACCCTCTAGGGCGCTATCTGATCATAAAAAAGTAAAAATAAAGGGCGTATCCCCTGGTGAAAACCTCTCTGAGGTGCCAGAGGATGAAGATTCTCCTTTTCCTCTTATCCAAGATTATAGGCCTGAACAGTCATCAATTCTCATTGAAGAAGCAAAACCTATCAACCTGGGTACCAAAGAAAATCCCACCATCACATACATAGCAGCATCTTTGACTGAAGCAGAAGAAAGTGATATTGTCACTTTATTAAAGGAATCCATCAACAAGTTTGCATGGTCTTACTCCCACATGCTAGGGTTAGACCCCAACTTGGTGGTTCACCATCTAGCAATGGACCCGAATATCAAACCTGTCAAGCAAAAGATTAGAAAGATGCACCCTAAAGTGACACTACTTGTCAAAGAAGAGCTAGAAAACTTACTACACGCCAATATCATCTGCCCCATTGACTATTCTAACTAGATCTCTAATATGGTGCCTGTCTGTAAGCCTGATAAATCAATTAGGATATGTACATATTTTAGAGATCTCAATAAGGCATGTCCCAAGGATGATTTCCCCTTGCCAAACATAGACATGATTGTGGATGTCATAGTAGGACATGAGATGTTGTCACTCATGGATGGATTTTTTGGATATAATCAGATCCGCATTGCAGAAGAAGATCAGCATAAGATAGCATTCACAACCCCTACCTTCTGTTATAACATGATGCCTTTTGGCTTAAACAATGTTGGGGCAACCTATCAAAGAACCATGACTGTCATTTTTCATGACACGATTCAAAAGATCCTTGAAGACTATGTGGATGATATCTTGGCAAAATCAATAAAAAGGGAAGATCACCTAGATGTTCTGGAATGTGTCTTTGACAAAATTGGACACTACTACTTAATGCTTAACCATAAGAAATGTGTTTTTGGAGTCACATCAAGGAAACTCCTAGGGTTTATTGTATCCAGACGAGGCATTGAAATCGATCCAAAGAAAGTACAAGCTATCATAGAGATGCCTCCACCAAAAACACTCTAATAGCTACGCAGCCTCCAAGGAAAGCTATAATCTATGCATCATTTCATCTCTCAACTAGCAAACAAGTGCCAACCATTCACTCATCTCCTGCACAAAGATAATACATTCAAGTGGGTTCCTTAGTGTCAGAAGAGTTTCGACAAAATCAAAGAATATTTGGCTAATCCACCCATCTTGGTACCACCTGTACCTGGTCGATCACTTATTCTATACATTTCTACTACTACCATAGCATTGGGGGCACTCCTTGCCCAATTGAATGATGAAGGCAAAGAAAGGGCCATTTATTATATCAGTCAAACCTTAGTGGGTTATAAGCTCAATTATTCTCCTATGGAAAAAGCATGTCTAGCAGTGGTCTTTGCCACTCAAAAACTTTGCCACTACATGCATAGTCAGACAACCAAGCTCATTTCAAAGGTGGATCCTCTCAAATACCTACTTGACAGGACTACACTTATAGGTCGCATGGCAAAATGGGTTATGTTGCTAAGTGAATTCGATATTCAATATGTTGATAGAAAAGCCATTAAAGGGCAAGTCATTGCTGATCAGATAGCTAAAGAACCATTGGTAGATGCATATCCTTTGGTTACAGAATTTCCAGATGAGCATTTGTACATGATAGAAAAACAACCAACGTGGCAACTCTACTTTGATGGGTCCTACACAGCTCATGGTGCAGGGGCAGTAATACTCTTTGTCACACCTCAAGGTGACTACATCCCCATGTCATTTAAATTGGGATTTCCCTACACAAACAACATTGCAAAATATGAAGCACTAATTCCAGGACTCCACATGGCCATAGAATGGAACATCACAGATATTCGGGTCTTTGGCGACTCCCAACTCATCATCAAACAAGTCCTAGATGAGTATCAAATCAAAGAGGACAAATTGATGCCATCTAAGCAGATGGTTGACAATCTGAAAGAACACTTCTTCCACTTATAGATAACACAAGTACCATGTCTATAGAACAAAGCTACTGATGCAATGGCCACAATTGGCTCCCTTCTCGAGATTCCTCACAAGTCTATGCAATATAAATTCTTAGTTGAACAACTACACGCTCTTTCTTATGAGAATGATGAATCAAATCATGTGTCTTGGTTGGTCCCTAGTCCCCATGGTATCATGATATCCAAGTTTACCTACAAAATGGTATCATATCTCCTCTTCTCACTGCAAACCAATGCCAAAAATTTATCTGAAGAGCTTCCCGTTACACCCTCATAGCCAATACCCTTTATCGTTGAGGTTATCACAATGTGCTCTCTAGATGTCTAGATGAAAATGAAGCTACCCAGGCTTTACAAGAGGTACATGCTGGAATTTGTAGTGCCCATAGGAGTGGCATGGCCCTAGCCAAGCAACTTCTATGTATAGGGTACTATTGGCCTGCAATGGAACATGATTCTTGTGAGTTCGTAAAAAAGTGCCTACCTTGTCAACAACATGCTAATTTGATCCATGCTCCTTCTCAAGACCTCAGACCTATTACACCTCCTTGGCCCTTCTCTTGTTGGGGTTTTGACCTCATTGGTAAGATTAATCCCCTCTCTTCTAAAGGCCACAAGTATATAATCATAGCTATGGAGTACTTTACAAAGTGGGTTGAAGTAATTCCGCTCACACTCACTACTGGTGTCTAGATATCCAAATTCATCCTCTATCACATCATTTTCCATTTTGGCATACCCTCCACCATCTTCACAGATCATGGTACACCATTTTAAAATCAACACATCAGTGATCTCTGTGCTTGCCTCCATATCCATCACTGTTTCTCCAGTCCATATTTCTTGCAAGGTAATGGCCAAGATGAGGCAACTAATAAAACCATCCTCAAAACCCTCAAGAAATTTGTCAATGATATTGGTCATGACTGGCATCTCCAGATCAATCCTTCCCTCTAGGAATATCACATCTCCTACCATACTCCTATTGGCACTACTCCCTACTCCCTAGTCTACGGTGTTGAAGCAGTCTTACCAATTGAGGTTGAACTACCCTCCCTCTGAGTATCACTAAGAGGCCTGATTGATGATGAAGATTATCGGGTAGCATGACTCACATAGCTAGATCTCCTAGATGAAAAATGCTAGCAAGATTATGATCACCTAATTGTTTACTAGAATAGACTCAAGTAGAACTATAACAAGAAGGTCCACCCACGTCAGTTCCAGGTAGGAGACCTTGTGCTGAAAGAAAATTAGAAAGTGGGTACTGATCACGAAAAGAAAGGCAAGTTTGAAGTAACTTGGCAAGCCCCATATGTTGTCACTGCATGCTTCAGTTTTGGGGCATATCAACTCTCCACTCCTGAAGGAGAACCATTGAATGATCCTATCAACATCATTCATCTCAGGTGCTTCTATGCCTAACGACTGGTTGTTCATTCTAGTTTTCTAAGAAAATCCATAAAAAGTATAAAAAGTCCTGAAGAAAGCACAAAAAAATGAAAAATAGCCCTGAAAAAATCTCTAAAAAGAAAAAAAATGAAGCTGAAAAAATGGTTTTCCTAGTGAAAACCTAGTAAACAGGCACTGAGGCAATGTCAAAAAAATCAAAAAATCAAAAAGATCCAAAGAAATTAAAAAGAAAAATAAAGAGAAAAACTTTCATCCAATGGTGAAAACTTGGCAATCAGGTGCCTTGGACAAGTATGGGTGATGAAAATCTGGAAACAGGCATCACACATAGTGGACCATTCCATTATCTATCAAAATCTTGTTTCCTTTCATCACCAGCACCATCTCACATTTTGTATATTCCTTGGGTGTTCGCATGTCATACGTACTAGTCCATAATGATCTCCTCGTATCCTGAGCTTTTGAACACATAGTCTTGTATATTATTGTACATACATTGTACTATTCTGAGATCCCTGAGCATCAGTCTTGTATATTGCTTGTGTCCTGAGTTGCTCCTTATCATACATTGGTTTTATAGTTTGCTGGTAGTACACATTTGATCAATCCACTCGGTCAGTCCTATCTTTCTGGAATTGAGTCTTGAGGATGTATCCTTCCTCTCATCAACTTAAATCTAGGTTATCGTCATCTTTGGGTTCTTGCAGGATGTATCTTCCCTTGTGAACTAATCAATCAACACACACACCTAACACGTGCATCCAGATAAGTAACATGATCCAAAAAAAATCCTGGCAGTAATGTGTGTATGTAATCACTGTAACTAATCACTTGTAATTAATCACTCTATTTGATCCTTGTACATTCATGACGCATCCCATCCTCCCACCATCATGCTAACATCCTGATTCATTTTCCTACTAACATTCCCTGCCTGATCCTTTATAGTCCACCCATTTGGTTTATCAGTTGATTGTGACACACACCAAAAATAAAAATAAAAATAAAAAATATTTTGAGACTTAAATGCCATAGCTTGTTCAACCTCAAAACTCATCGTCTGAGCTCTTCAGTTGCACTTTGCATTCCTTCGCTATGGATACTTTTGGGGATTGAAAGCAAGGAAATTGATGTAGAGAATAACCAAAATAAAATCCAAGAACAAGAGAAGGATGATCTGCTGCTTGTGGTGTCATTAATTAGATTCATTTTTAGGCATCTTGCATAGTTAGATTCATTTTAAGATCATTTAAGGTATCTTGCATAGTTATATTCATTTTTAAAGATCATTTAAGGCATCTTGCATAGTTAGATTCATTTTAAGATCATTTAAGGCATCTTGCATAGTTATATTCATTTTAAGATAATTTAAGGCATCTTGCATAGTTAGATTCATTTTTAAAGATCATTTAAGGCATCTTGCATAGTTAGATCCATTTTTAAGATCATTTAAGGCATCTTACATTGTTAGATCCATTTTTAAGATCATTTAAGGCATCTTGCATTGTTAGATTCATTTTTAAGATCATCTAAGGCATCTTGCATTGTTTATCCATTTTAGGTTCATCTTGCATTCATCCATTTTTTACCGTCTAACATCATTACAACATTTTAGATTCATTTTATCATTTGCATATTTAATGCATTTAGATTCATTTCAGTCTTGCATTGTTAATCCATTTTAGGTTCATCTTGCATTCATCCATTTTTTATCATCTAACATCATTACAACATTTTAGATTCATTTTATCATCTTGCATTGTTAAGTTCATTATATCATCTTGCATTGTTAAGTTCATTTTAGGTTCATTATATCATCTTGCATTGTTAAGTTCATTTTAGGTTCATTATATCATCTTGTATTTTTAAGTTCATTTTAGGTCCATTATTAATCTTGCATAATTCATTCATTTTTAGTTCATCTTGCATTCATCCATTTTTATCATCTCACATATTTACAACATTTAGATTCATATATCATTTTCATATTTAATTCATTTAGATTCATTTTAGTCTTGCATTGTTAAAACATCATTCATCTATGCATATTCATAAAACATCAGCATATATATTACATACATCATAATAACACATCACATCCTGCATCCAAACACGTCAATATATCATCATATATATAAGCATCATCCATCCTACATAAGTCATGCATCATATATACATAATCAAGTCATCCATATACATCAAATCCTGCAAGCATCAAGTGTTAGTAATCATATAGTATGCATCAACACATCATATAAATCATACATCATGAGTATCAATAGAGTCCTCATCATATATATATATATATATATATATATCAATGTCTATCAATAAATACATCATGTGCACCTTAGTGCCAATATACATGTATAAATCTCAAAAATACAAAATTGTGTGTCATATAATCCTTTGACTAATCATGTTGGTGGCTGTGATGGCTAACCTCCTTGTCTTGGTGGTGGACGTGGTGGCATCCCCACTGATCCCTATGATGCAGAAGTCCACACTATGCTCTGACAATGTGACCTCTCTGAGTAGTCACGTCTCTGTCCCTCGAGAACAAGCTGATGATAGAGTGCTCTATAGTGGGATGCCTCCCTCCCTACCCTGTTCACATCCCTGTGGGCTGTGAATGCCTCTGCTACCACCTGTCCTACCACAACTTCCTATTGAGTGATGTCATGCTCAGCCCTATATCCCTCTGCCCATCGTAGTGCTACATCCCTCTCTGAGGTCAATGCAACAATCTTCTCTGTCGCCTGCTCCATCTGTAGGGTTACCGTGTCTAGCTGGATTGTGAGTGTGTCTATCTCTGCACTCAGGTCTCCAGAATCGTGTGTAAGGTCCACCATAGAAAAATATCCTGAGTCCACCCTTCCCTGAAGAGTGTCAAGTGCACCCTCTGCCCTATCCACCCGTGTCGTCTCTCTAGCCAATAACCCCTGTATCCAGGTGATCTCTGTGTGTAAGCTCCCATTAGAAACCACTTCCATATCCAGTAAACCATGCAGTTTGGTGCACTCCATCTAAAGATTGTCTCACTCTATGAGGATAGTATCATATGTCTCTTGTGCCACATACCCAGCGGGTGGCCCTTGTAGTCCCTATACCTGTGGAGGCATTGGTGGTGCATGTGCCTAATCCTGCACCTATGGTGGCACTAGTGGGGCCTGTGCCTGATCTTGTCCCTGTACCTATGGTGGCCCCTATGGCCCTTGATCCTGTACATGAGCCCCTATGCAAGGTCTCACCCATCTTTGTGGCCTCCTCCTTTGACTAGCTAATGAGGTCTCTAGGGCATCCCTGATCTTAGTACCATCATCCACATCCATATCCCCTATTTTCTCATGAGCAGCCACCTATGCTAGATCAGTCAGTCTGGCGGGTGTATGTGCAGCCCACCATGCTGCATACCCTGGGGTCATCCCCACATCTATAATATCTGACCATGCCACAAAGTCCAGTCGTGGCATATCCCTCTAGGATGTCCTTACTATGAGAGCATCCATATATCGGCCCTAGGTCCCTACCTCCCTGGTGACATGAGGATGTAAGGCATCCTCTACCACCACTCCCTGCTGCAGCCCAAACTGTCGCATGACCCTGGATGGTCTATATCTCTCTATCTGGTAGATGGTCCCCCCAATAGAAAGCAATCAATATGAACATATAAAAGATATAGAAAATTGTCAAAACCATCCTCCACCCCTGCTGCCTAGTCCATCGCCCCCCATGGCTCACATAACTTGTATGGGGTGCAGTAGAAAACTTGTACCTCATCTAATAATCATCGCCAATATCTAGTCTGACCAATGAAGGTTTATCTAAGAGGGAGCCTATATCTATAGGCATAAGGCTCCCCAAGCTGGCATGACTCCCTGAACCTCAATGGTTGAAACACTGCAATATGCTCCCAGGCCCACACTAACAGCAAATTAACCCCAGTACCCATGTTGCGTTCCTCACGGTACGTAGCCATGTGCAAATAATGGTATAGCTATCCAAGGACAACATACCCCCAACAGTAAGAGGTCCCCTCCTCTAGAATCTAAGCTAATGCCCATGACCATCCCATCCCAAATCCATTTCCTGCCAGATCCAGTAGCATGCATCCACCAATCAATCCTGTAATATAGAGGGCTATCCGCCTCAATCTCCTACCCACTGCTGGTTGCCATGGCATCCAGGTTTGATATGTCAGGATCTACCTCATCGGTTGCCTGAATGCAATCTTCATGTAGTGGTCACTGTCCTCCAACCTGTATCTAGGGATCACCCCTCAGATAGGTATCTGAAGAATGTGCCACACATCCTCCAAGATAATCATCACCTCTCCAATAGGAAAGTGAAAATTGGTCATGTCGCTATGCCACCGCTCGATCAGGGTGGTCATCATCCCATTGTGCACCCATAGCCTAGGTCAATGGGGCACATAGTCCAAACCTACCACAGCTAATAATCCCTAATCATCCTATGTCAGCTGCGCCTCCAACTCCATAGTAGGAGGCCAATGCTCATGAGATCCCAATGGTGGGAACTGCTTATGCAAGAATTTCTCAATCCACCATGTCAATCACCTATTCTTCTAGTCCTATCCTAACCCTTCCCAAAATGGGGCATCTTTCCCCTAGGTCTTCTACTGACCCATCCCCTGCCCCCGTCGGGTCCCTCCATCTCCTTCCCTCTTGGCATTTGCCCTTTTAGGCACAAATGCCAGTTCAGCCAGAAATTCTAGTTTATACACCGGCGTCTCCGCATGCTTTTCTATAGACCAACATCTTTGAAGACATGGGTCTAGGTTTGGCATCTTCAAAGATGTCGGTCCAACATCGGCGGCTCTGAAGATGCTAATCCAAGGATTAGCGTCTACGCAGACGTCGATTGAGGGATCAGCGTCCTCACAGACGCCGGTTTGAGAACCAGCGTCTCCTATCTAAAAATTAATTTCCCCCCATTAATGACCTCATCTACCCTCCCCAAAGAAATAAATGACTTAAACACAATTAATGCAAGGTCTAGGATAGTTCCCTCACCAGTACCGGTCGCTCGACGAGCCTTCTGTGTGTCCAAACATGCTCTCCAAGCTATCCCTTCATCCTCTTGTCAGCCATTTTTCACTCCAGAGCTCAAATTTGCACTATTCACTATTCACAAATGATCTTCTTTAACCCCCCAGCCCCTCTTATAGCCCCTATTTCCCCCCCAAAAAAAATTTCCCACCCCTGTTTCCCCGCCCCCATGTATATTTTTGTATATATTGTTCTGTTGTAAAGCTGAAATGTGCATAAAATCCCAAAAATATTTAAAAATCGCAAAAATCCAAAACAAAAATTCAAAAATTTCCAAAACTTTCAAAAACATCAAATATCCTCAAAAATCATGCAATAAACACTCTATTCTTTCTGCATTGTTCCAAATCTTATTTTTTCAGCGACGTTTTGACTCATGCGACCGCGATCATGTTTTTCACCAAATCAATTTTGCGACTGACTGTCCTTTCTCTCCATCCTGTTCATAGCTTTTGCCAGTGAATATATTTCCATCAAATCAAACCAAATCCAATCGTTTCCCATTAGGATGCATCCTTCCAGCGTCAGCTTATCAAATCCTTGCTCACATCAATCCCATTCATGGCAAGAACTTTGGACCGAATGACTACTTGGTCATGAGGCCTTCTTTATTGATTTTATCTTTTTGTGTCTGTTCACACCTACTCACAACTACCTTGATCTACTATATCTTGGTACGTGGTGATGGGTCACTACTGATACATGTGTCTTTTGTAGTATGCTTTTGTTTGAGTGTCTAGTCCACGCAAAGGAATCTTGTCATCTGTGTTTTCTAACACCTGATGTATACCTCCTCTTGCAACATCAAAATCAGATGTTCTCTCTATATTTTTCACACAAATGGATCCCAATGCTCATTATCTACATTTAGTTTCATTTTCCTTTGCATTCTTAGCTGCATTCTTAATTGCATTTCTAAAGGCTTCTATTTATTCCCTCCTTTCTTTCCTCTCTCTTGTTGCATCCTTTTTTGAGAAAATTCCACAATGTTGAGTTCGTTGTGTTCTTTTCTTGAGGGGGCACAACCCCATATCATCATCACTTCGGCACGACTCCTAAAAACCCTCTTCCTCTGGGGCAACACATTTTCTTGTCTTTGATGAAATGTCACTTACGACACCACATTAAAGAGGGGCAAAATGTAGACGTCCAAAAAAATTAATAATATTATTATTAATATTATTTTCCCTCTTATTTCCTCTAACAATTTAATTTAATCGATTAAATAGTTTCATTTATCAATAGTTTAAATACTATTCTAATGTATTTTATTTAAATACATTTGCCTCCACAAAATCCCCTTTTAAATTTTTAATAAATTTATATTTATTAAGTCCTCCATATTCCTAATTCTTCTAAAATGTGATTTATTAAAATTCAATTTGGATTATAATATAAACCCTAGCTAGGAACCTATTAATCCTACCCTAAAGCCTACCCTATTCCTACCGTACTCCCATCACCTCATTTCCTAAGTATGCTTCCACACCTAACTGTCCTCTAAATTATGTTTAATGGGTGATCCCTAAAATTTTTAAGGCTAATGGAATGCTCACCCACATGGGGAAATTCTCTCCAAAATGGGCACCCATTCCTCTTAAATTCTCTCTTACAACTTTGTCTCCTCTTTTGAAATATTGAGCTACTCAATATTAATGCCAATTTTGACTCAAAATTGGCCATCTTTTCAAAGCCATRTKTCTCCTATGTGGMTCTTATGTGGATKCCACATAGGTGCCACTTWATCCAAGCCTCTTCCTCTCTCCAAAAAMTCTATAAATAGAGGCCTTCTCCTCTCATATTTTCATCTCTCAATTTGCATTGTTATCATGCTAGAATTGTTTTAGAATCTCATAGTTGTTTTCATGCTAATATTCTTAGATGCTAGTTTCATGCTTTCCATGCTTAAATCATCTTAGAAATCACATGCTAGGCTAATGGTTAATGAATCTTAGTTTCTATATTAGCATATGCATATAATGTTTTATTTCATAGCTTAAATTAGCATCTTGAAGAAGATTTTGAGACTAGTTCCTCATACTAGCTCTTGAATCTTTCTTCTTGTTCTCACAGGCCTGCATTTTTGCATTTGGTATCCATAGCAATTGTGTGTTTGAGAGAGCACACCCACATCCATCCAAATAAGCAAATCAAAATGAGTAGACTAGGTTTCATTTGTTTACTCATTTTTAGCTTAATCTGATGTTATTTAGTGCCCTTGTTGTTTGCTTGATCTCTTGCATGCTTTCTTGATATGATTTATGTGCTAACCCACTAACGTTTGCATGTTTGAGCTTGCTCCCAATAGGTTGAAGGATTCCTCATACACACTATGGATCAAATTTTGGGTTCAATGAGGAAATTTATTTATTCCTCATTCTTTCAAGTGTCTCCTCTGGCTGTGAGGTAGGGCCTTCAATATTTTATTAATTTATCCTTAGTTTGTTGTGTTTATTGTTTTCTTTTGACTCATAGGATGAGAGTTAGTACTCCCCCACTTTCTGGTAGCTTTTAGTTTCTTGGTTGACTCACCATGAGAAACTAAAGTTTTCATTATTGATTTTAATATTGTTATGCTAGTCATTTTTCAGTGTTTACTTGGAACTAGAATTTTATTAGTTTGGTGTGTTTTTGGGTGACTATGAGCAAGTGGGTTTTCATTGTATAGATTTTTTAGGAGTTTGGTTTTTGGGAAATTTTGGGGTCCCCTCATTCTACATACCACCTAGTTTTACTATTGATTTTGTTCGGTTGGATCTGATTATTGGAGTGTGTTGTCCTCTAGGATTTCAACCATCCTATGGTTTTACTTTATCAATTTTAGATTCATAAATGAATCTGTACTCCTGGCCAAGTGTCTGTTTGACTATGTTGTATAACTTGTGTGTATTTCCTTTTTTGTAATTCTTCTCCATGCTTGGTTTGATCGCATTGGAATGCATGATGATGGTTTTTGTTTCCATATCAAAGGATTTTGTGTACCATGATGGGATTTTATTGAGATCCTTACTCTTTGTTGAGACCAATCGAGTTATTTGGGGTATTTTGTGGATTTTTGTACTTGTAAGTCTTTTAGGGGACCATGTCTACTAGATTATGTTGAGAAGTGGGATGGAATGGCTCTTCAAGGTGGATAGGAGCATAAAGGGGCTCTAAGGTAACCTTTCTTGAGTTCTTAATAAACAACTAATAACCTTAAACATTAAATAGAAAAATAAAACTTAATACAAGACATTTTGAGACTACCTTGCCATCTACAGACATTGATATGGTATGTCTTACCTTTCCATCTGTGGACATTGATATTGTATGTCTTGACTTTCCATTTGCAAACATTGATATAGCATAGTACCTTTCCATCTATGGATGTTAATATGGTACATCATAGCTTTGCCGTCTATGAATGTTGATATGGCTTAGTAGAGTGTCCTTGATGAGAGAAGAATAGCTTGAAGATGTACAGGCCTTCATGTGTTTTGTGATCACATTCCATTCCTGTGTCTCCACTTTATACTCTGTTAGTTTAGTAGTGACCTCTTCCTAATGGTCTTATTCTTGTATTATATTCATCACTTGGGTTGTGGTTTCACCCTTGAGTCTTGCATATTGTATGGCGCGAGTGTAGCCTATTTTGGTGTGAGTGTCTTCTTGTGATTGTGGTTGAGTTACTATCTCCTTAAGCATGGTGGGTTGGGCTTGTAGGTTCCACATGTTAGGGAGGGGTTTCTAACTATACCACTACTGTGTTGGAGATTTTCTTCTATGCAAATTATTTATTTTATGTTTGTCATTGATGACAACATATAATATACAGCAGTGTCCTATATGAAATTATTAGTACAGATGTTTGGGAGCCTTGCATGTTTATTTCCATGGTGTAAACATGTTCTGGTTGCTATGTAAATTCATGCATATTTAGTTATGTAGTTTCAGTGAATTTATGTTAATCTGTTTTGGCAGTTATAGTTTTTGAAGATTATCTGTTAAGAGCCGATGTATTTTCATTGTTTCTTGAGTTGTGCATATCTTTCCGATATGCGTGTTTGTATTCATGTTTAGTTATGATTTAATTATGATTATCTAAAGGTGCCAAATGTGTTTTAATAGAAGAATGATGTTTGAGCTAATTTGGTAGAGGTGACTATGTAAAATGACATGTCCACTCATCTTGAGTTGCATGGGCCTAATTTTGATTTCATCCTTAGTTCAGCTGACAAGGAAGTTGATGAAGCATTTCCAAAAGCCATCATTACCTTATCCTTTGGGAAGATACATATTGCAGTTCAAATGTGATCACTAAATGTGAAAATGAAGTGAAAAAGATAAGACATAGTAGAGTAGAAAGTTAGACAGTAAAAGTTGAAGATCTATGTGAATAAGCAGAAGAAGATTACAATTCATTGGAACTAATCAAGATAGCAGGTCTACTAAAATAGTTCATTTATTAGATATAGTGCATATCTATTTTACTGAAGGTTGCAACCTTCATCATTTTAGCAGTGAGCTTTTTGGACAGTGAGTCCTCACCCCTAACAGAGTTATTTATAAAAGACTCCTAACAGGGTCTGACCCTTAACCAGATCACTGTACTTATTGCATTGTAAATATCAACTCCTAACAAGGTTGTAAGATCTTCTAATAGGGATTATTATACTCAAGTATATTTCTTCGTGGGTGCTAATTCCCACTGGGGTTTTTACCTATTTGGTTTCCCCATAACTAAAATTGTTGTGTTCTATCTTGTGTTATCTAAAAGTGTTAATACTTAATGTTATTCTGTAATTAATTAAAGAAAATAATTAAACTAGCTGATAACTAATTCACCCCCCCTCTCAATTATCCCTTGGGACTATTCCAACAATTGGTATCAGAGCCAAGTGCCTTAGAGAGAAATCCTAACAGATTAAGGTAGATAAAATGGTGTACTTCAAGAAAGAGAGTCCTAAGTTTGATGGAGAGAACTATCTTGACTGGAAGAAAAAAATGATAACACATCTTCAGTGCATTGGTTTTGAGATCTATGAGATTGCTAGTCATGAAATTGATGTTCCCACCTTGAAAGACCTTGTAGAAGAAGACTCTACAACTAGACAAAAAGAAGTATTTACTCATAATGCAATTGCCAAGGAATCCCTAATTAGTGCCCTATCTGATAGTGAATTTTTTGAGATCAAGAAGGCATAAAAAGCATATTCAATCTAGAAATACATAGAAGATATGTTCGAAGGAGACATCCAAGAAAAGAATGCATGCAGAAAGAAATGGAAGAAAAGATACAATAATTTAGAGATGCTACCTGAAGAAAACATCAAATCTTACAATCAAAGGATTAATGAAGCAGTATCAGGTATCAGGAACAATGGTGGAGAAATTTTAGAGGATGATATAATGGACAAATTGATGACCACATTGACAGTAGATTATGAAAGAAAGATTAACATCTTGGATGAAACCATGTAATTCTCAAAGGACTTCAAAAGAGAGACCCTGATTAGAAAAATATCTACATTTGAGATATCAAGATTGAAGACAGAACCTAAAATGGAAACAACTTTCAAATCCTCAGTCCATGGTAAGAAATCCTTGAACATCTCTAGTTATAATGAAAAAGAAGAAGTTGATACTGAACTAGAAGAAATCATTGCTATGATTTCTAATAAGGAAAGAAAAGGTAAAGGGAAATATGAAGGACAACTACCATTCAAATATTTTTCATGCAACAAAGTTGGCCACTTTGCATCCAAGTGTCCTACAAGAGTCAAGAAATTCAGATCAAATTACAAGCCAAAGTATAGTAAGGAATGCTATCATGCTGAAGATGGTGTAACTGATGATGACTCAAGAGAAGATGGAATTGGATTCATTTCCATTAAATACATTGAGAAAATTCTTTAAGAAATGGACAATGAAGATGAAAAGAAAGCACAAGAGCTAGCATTAGTTTCCAAAGAAGACATCAGAACTGACTGGATCATTGACAACGGGTGTTCACATCACATGAAAGGTGAAAAAGATAGATTTGTACATCTAGATAATTACAAAGGGGGCATGGTTAGATTTGTAGATAACACTCCCAAACCTATCATAGACAGAGGATCTATCACCTTAGATGGAAAGAACAAGACAGATGGTGTTCTTTATGTTGATGGTTTGCATCATAACTTACTAAGTGTTGGACAACTGTTAGATAAAGGATATTAGTTGGAATTCAAGAACAATAGATGTATTATCAAAAACAAAGAAGGAGACATGATTGCATCAGGATCAAAGACCAAAGGTAATTTTTTTTAGCTTAACTCTGAAGTAAGTTGTTTTGTTGCAAAAGTGGATGATAGTTGGCTATGGCACAAGAGACTTTGTCATATCAATTTTGACAACATAGTAAAGATAATTAATGTAAAGATAGTAAGAGACCTTCCAAGTATTGCAAGACCAGTTCATACTATGGGCAGGGAATGTGTGATGGGAAAGCATGTAAGGAGTTCATTCAGAAGTAAATAGAATTCAACAGAAAACAAATTGGACCTAGTGCATACAGACTTGTGTAGTCCCACTCAAACAAGATCATACTATGGAGAGAGGTATTTCATTTTGTTTATTGATGAATTTTCCAAGATGATGTGGGTTATGTTCTTAAAACACAAATCTGAATCTTTTTAGAAGCTCAAAGTATTCAAAGCTAAAGTTGAAAATGAATCTGGATTAAAGATAAAATGCCTGAGATCTGATAGAGGAGGAGAGTTCACCTCTGACTAGTTTTATGATTACTGAGAAGAACATGGAATCAAAAGATAGTTAAGTGCACCTACAACCCCTCAACAGAATGGGATTTTAGAAAGAAGC
The DNA here is from genome assembly GCA_018584345.1 of Thuja plicata. NCBI lineage: Eukaryota > Viridiplantae > Streptophyta > Pinopsida > Cupressales > Cupressaceae > Thuja > Thuja plicata. The sequence goes on from MU226758.1 coordinate 903,939, forward strand.
AACAAGATAATACTTGACATAGCACACACTATCATGATTGAAGGAAAGGTTTACCATACCTATTGTAGAGATGCGGTCAATACAATAGTCTATACTATCAATAGAATCCAATTAAGGCCACGCGTAGACAAGACACCTTATGAAATTTGGTTTGGTAATGTACCTATTGTAAAATACTTTAGAATCTTTGGAAGCAAGTGCTACATCAAGAGAGATGATAGTATTGGCAAGTTTGATGCTAGAAGCGATGAAGGTATTTTTCTTGGTTACTCTATTAAAAGCAAAGCCTATAGATGTTTTAATCTAAGATTGAAGAAGATCATTGAAAGTACTCATGTGAAGATTGATGAGAAGTTTATGATTCAAGAAAGATATTATGAATGTGCTCCAATGATTGAAGATGAACCTAGACCTATCAGTAAGGACACATTTATTGAAGAAATGTTTGACTGTATTGATGTTTCATGCAACAATCCTGAACCAAGTGAAGAAGAATCACATATTATAGATGAGAGTGTCACTCCTAAAAACTCAAAATACATAGCCAAATACCACTCTAAGGAAGACATCATTGGAGATCAGAGCACTAAAGTCTTGACAAGATCTAGAGAAAAAGGTTCAACCATTGATGAAGAGGTATGCTTACTTTCTCAGATTGAACCCTTAAGTGTTGAAGATGCGTGCAATGATTCAGATTGGAAAAATGCTATGCAAGAAGAATCAGATCAGATAATCAAGAATGATACATGGGAACTGTACCCTAGACCTCATGACAAAAATGTGATTAGAACAAAGTGGGTATTCAGGAATAAGGTGAATGAAGAAGGTACTGTGGTAAGAAACAAAGAAAGACTAGTATGTAAAGGATATGCACAAAGAGAAGGAATAGACTACACTAATACATCTGCCCATGTGAGAAGAATGGAAGCTATCAAGTTGTTCTTGGCTTATGCAACATTCAAGAAATTTAAAGTATGTCAAATGGATGTCAAATCAGCTTTTCTGAATGGTGAATTGAAGAATGAAGTTTACATAGAATATCCTGAAGGATTTAATCTATCAGACAAACCAGACATGGTATGCAAACTAAAGAAAACACTTTATGGACTTAAATAGGCCCCAAGAGAATGGTATGAGAGACTTGATGGTTACTTAACAAAGATAGGATTTAGAAAAGGAGCAGCAGATTGTAACTTATTCATAAGAGAGATAGATGAAGGATTACTACTTGTTGCTGTTTTTTTTGATGATATTATCTTTGGAGGTAATGAAAAGCTTAGTGCAAAATTTTCCAAAGAGATGCAAAGTGAGTTTGAAATAAGCATGATTGGACCTATCAAATATTATTTGGGATTGAATGTAAAACAAACAGACAAAGTCATATTCATAAATCAGTCTAAGTATGTGAAGGAGATATTGAAGACTTTCAAAATGGAAGAGTGCAAACCAGTAAGCACCCCCATGATAACAAGAAGAAAGATTTCTAAAGATGATGATTCCACAGTAGTTGACAAGACACTATACAAGTCTATGATTGGAAAAATCATATATCTTACTCAATCTAGACTAGATATTTCCAATGCAGTTGGCATTGTTGGAAGATTTGCAGCTAAACCTAAACAAAATCACCTAATGGCAATAAAAAGAATATTTAGATACTTAAAGGGGACTATAGACTATGGTTTATGGTATCCTAACTTAGAGAATATACAACTTCATGTGTATACAGATGCATATTGGGCAGGTTGTGTTGATGACAGGAAGAGTACCTTAGGAGGAGCAGTATTTCTTGGAGATAGGTTGGTTACTTGGACAAGAAAGAAGGAGAATTATATCTCTCAGTCGAAAACAAAAGCTGAGTATGTTGTAGTAGCACTGAATTTTTCAACAATGGTTTGGATAAAATAGATGATTAAAGACTTTGGCATTCAGATTGGTTATCCTTTTGTTATTCACTATGAAAATACTAGTACTATCAATATGTCAAAGAACACTATGATGCATGCAAAGACAAAACACATTGAGATCAAATATAACTTTCTAAGAGAAAAAGTTACAAATAGAGAAGTAAATTTGGATTATGTGAGCTCTAAAGAAGAGTTAGCATATATTTTTACAAAGCCTTTATCAAAAGATACTTTTGAGTATCACAGGGAGAAGCCGGGAGTGATTCCCTTTCCTGATTATGATTAGAATTTGTAGTAAAGAGAATCAGTCCTTGGTGATTGATAAATGGTTGACTACTCTACTTCTAGAGTAGTACCTATGCTTATTTGTGTTTGGCACCCTTTTCCATTGATATCAAAGGGGGGTATATAGTAAGGGGGAACATATACTCTGGGGGAGTATATAGTCATGAAAATAAAAACACAGTCAGAGGAGTTGCAACAGTGAAGAGGAACCTTTGATGAGGATATTGAGAAGATTGTAAAAAGAAAGGAATCACTTTTGGATTGATGGTTTTTTTAATCATATGTTGCCATCAATGTCAAAGGGGGAGATTGTTGGAGATTTGCTTCTGTGCAAATTTTTGATTATATGTATGTCATTGATGACAAAATATAATATACAATGATGTCCTATATGCAATTATCAGTACAGATGTTTGGGAGCCTTGCATGTTTATTTCCATGGTGTAAACATGTTCTGGTTGCTATGTGTATTCACACAGATTTAGTTATGCAATTTCAATGGAGTTATGTTAATTTGTTTTGGCAGTTACAGTTTTTGAAGATTATTTGTTAAGAGTTGACATATTTAGATTCTTTCTCAAGTTGCACCTATACTCGGGATATGCGTGTTTGTATTCATGTTTATTTATGATGATTATCCAAAGGTGCCAAATGTGTTTTAACAGAAGCATGATGTTTGAGTTAATTTGGTAGAGTCAACCATGTGAAATGACACGTCCACTCATCTTGAGTTGTGCGGGCCTATTTTTGATTACACGCTTAGTTAAGCTGACAAGGAAGTTGATGAAGCATTTCCAAAATCCATCGTGACCTTATCCTTGGGGAAGATACATATTGTAGTTCAAATGTGATCGCTAAATGTTAAAATGAAGTGAACAAGATAAGACAGAGTAGAGTAGAAAGTTAGACAGTAAAAGTTGAAGATCTATGTGAATAAGCAGAAGAAGATTACAATTCATTGGAACTGATCAAGATAGTAGGTCTACTCAAATAGTTCATTTATCAGATATAGTGCATATTAGTTTTACTGAAGGTTGCAGCCTTCATCATTTTAGCAGTGAGATTTTTGGACAGTGAGTCCTCACCCCTAACAGGGTTATTTGTAAAAGACTCCTAATAGGGTATGACCCTTAACCAGGTCACTGTACTTATTGCATGGTAAAGATCAAATCCTAACAGGGTTGTAAGATCTTCTAATAGGGATTATTATACTCAAGTACAGTTCTTTGTGGGTGCTAATTCCCACCATGGTTTTTACATATTTGGTTTCCCCGTAACCAAAATAGTTGTGTTCTATCTTGTGTTATCTGAAAGTGTTAATGCTTAATGTTATTCTATAATGAATTGAAGAAAAGAATTAAACTAGATGATAACTGATTCACCCCCCCCCCCTCTCAGTTATCCCTTGGGACTATTCCAACATGCTGGGGATTGGTGAACAAGGATAGACTTCCTCCAACTGCAGTATTAGAGCTTGCATGCTCACTTTCTTCATTATATTTTATAGATGTTGTAGCTATTTGATGTTGATCTAGCTCTATATATGTATGCTTTACTTTTATTTTTTATTTTTCAATGGAGTGTCCATATCCTCAATGTGCATGTATTTGGTACTCCTTGGTGTGGAGCTAGCTTTTAATTCATGTCGTACATTGGTGTCAAAAATCCTATCTAGTATTTGGACTGAGGTAACTATTTGTTGCAAGTTTTGGCAACAATGGTCACCTATTTTTAGATTGCATTTGATTCAATTGAATGGCATAAATTTTTTTTTTTCCTAAGATAATTTTAGGTTCATTTTTTTGTAAAGCTTGTCAAGATATTTTTGACACATTTTGATCGGCGTTAATCAGACAACGGATGCAAAAGTTATGGCTTCCAAAACAAACCCTACATATTACGAAGTGTAGTCCCATACAAGTTTCTATATGAAGTCATACAAGTTAGGATTTATTTCTATACGAGACTTCATCCTTACTCATACAAGACTCTTCTTTCTATCTTTTTTATCATTTGAGTCATGGATAATTCTCGTATAGGGCTTGATCCTTTCTTGTATGAGTTACTACTAGAGTTTCTCATATTATGGAAAGAGGGGAATTTTTGTCCTCAACCAGATGATGTAAAGTAGATTTTTTATTACCTTTTTGGGAGTTGCATCATTTCAATTCAGAATAGGTTAAATGTCGATCGTCCTTAGGGGTTGATTTATTTAATTCTTCTTTTGTTTATTTCTACTTGGTAATTGAATCTTGTTCATAGTAAAGGCTTGGGAACCTTTGGAAGTATTGAAAGACTTCCACTTGTGTTGGAGAACATGTGAGTTTCCATGTTCTCTAAGTTTTCCTTTCATGTTTTTATGTCTCTCGTGTTTACTTCGTTACTCTTCCATATTTTTAGGTGAATTGTATAAAAAAAGTATTATCAGTGCACATGTTATCTTTGTGTTCCAAGGGTTCCTAGGTGGGGAATTGCATCTTGTATCAGAGACCATGTTCAAATACTAGGATCTCTATGTTATGATCCCATTGTGTTTAGTGTGAGTGGTGTGTGATTTTTTACTCAGTTGATGGTTACCATTTATTTATTATGGCCTTAGTGTGGCTAGTGGTGTTTTTATTTATAGTTTTGATCGATCTCTTATTGTGGCTTCAGGATGCCTCCTAGACATGGATGTGGTTGGAAGAATGCCCATCAAGATAACCACAAAGATGAATACCATGAGGAAGAGAATCACAAGGAAGAACATAGAGAGGAAGATCAACATGAAGACTACAAAGAGGATCATAGAGAGGGTCATGATGGTAATGATGGGAAGCTCCAGTTGGTTAAGCTACTATAGGAACCTATTAATCAGTTGGGACCTCGTAGGGAAGGGTCTCATCAAGGGGAATCACATCTATCTAGCAAGAGAGCACAAAGAGAGGAGAGAGTGTGAGCATTCTTGTACTCCACCTGGTGGTAGAGGTGAGCATAGAAGGGACAGGGTAGTGGTGGATGCCAATTCTATTAGTGCAGGGTAGATGAGAGATATTCAAAGGTCTTGTCCACCTTTATTTTGGGGTACTCCTAGTGGAAATAAAGTTGACACTTGGCTTTTAGATATGGAAAATTTCTTTTCTATGTATATGTATGTGAGAAAAACCAGAGCTCGGTGTGCCATCATGCACCTTAGTGACTTTTCATCTACTTGGTGGCATATAGAGGAGTAGAAGCTCTAGTTGAGTATTGTGATAGTCTCATGGGAGATCTTTAATGAGTGGTTCCATGAGTAGTTCCTTTCTTATCAGTATAGAGAAGCACATACTAATGAATTTCATGATCTCTGATAGGGGACTATGTCAATGGACTAGTACTAGCATAGGTTCTTTGAGATGAGGCAGTATTCTAGCTATCACCATGATGAAATTATGTTAGTGCAACATTTCTTTTAGGGCCTTAATGGTCATATTGTTGGAGATGTTCATATGCATCAGCCTAGTACACTTGTTGTTGCCACCAAAAAGGAAAGGTTATCTGAGGATAACATGGTTAAGGGTCTTGGTAGTCAATTGGGTGCACAGATTCTTAGTGCACATCCTTTTGGCTTAGTTACACATAGTAAATAGGTACAACCTATGGGATCACCACAGGTACATTTGGTACCTCTAAGGGTAGGTTTTTAATAGCATTGTAGGAAAAATTATTTGTAGGGGCAATAGAGTGGTCGTGGTTCTAGTACTCCAGCTAGAGACCATAGTTGGTACCACAGTAGGAACATTCCACACTGTCAGCCATCTGAGAGAGCTTAGCTGAGTGCCAGTAGAGGGAGTTATCAGTAGTTCATTACTCCTTTAGTAGGGTGCAGTTATAGTCTAGGAGCATGTTTCAATTATGGGCTGCTTGGGCATAAGGCAAAGATCTGTCCTCAAAAGTCATCTACAAGACCAAATTAGAGGGTAGCTATGTTTGAACCTATTTTTGGGGATGCCGGTAGATCCCACTGAGTATATTTGGTTGTTAAAAAATGTCAAGCTGAGGACTAGGGCACTATAGCTAAGACTAATGGTTGGTTACATAGTGTATCTACTTCTATATTATTTGATTTTGGTGCTTCATATTCTTTCATTTCCCCCTTGTGGAGAAATGTGGGCTAGTGGCAACATGACAAGTTGATAGTTGGTAGGTTGAGTTAGCCACAGGTTCTAGAGTGATCGTGAACTCCTTGGTTTGTGGTTGTGTGTTGGACTTGGGCACCTTCACCACCACCATAGACCTTTGTGTCCTACCCTTAGGCTCTTATGGTTTCACCTTGGGTATGGATTGGTTAGCTTCCCACCAGGAATGTATTGATTTATGATATAAATAATTAGAGTGTGTGGATGATCTTGGTGGGTGTGTCAAGCTAGTAGGGGTCTAGAGACCTATTTCAGTTTGCTTGATCTCAGCCATGCAGTTGAAGTGGATTATGAAAAAAGGTTTCTAGTTGTTTTTTTTCTTAGTTAGTGACCTAGATGGGATTGAGAGTCATGAGGTCTCTCTTGTTGATCACCCATTTCTTCATGAGTTTCCAGATGTATTTACAAGTGAGATCCCTAGCATGCCACCTTAGTGTGACATAGATTTATGTATCAATCTCATTCCTAGAGCAGAGCCTATTTCTTGGGCATTGTACCACATGAATACTCAAGAGTTGAGTGAAATCTGGTTGTAGTTAGAAGATTTTTTGGCCAAGGGCCATATCTATCATAGTGTATCTCCTTGGGGTGCACTAGTCATCTTTGTAAAGAAGAAAGATGGATCCTTGCACTTGTATGTTGATTATCAAAATTTGAATAAGGTGATGGTTAAGAATCGATATCCTTTGACAAGGATTGATGATTTGTTAGATCGGATGAAGGGAGTGGGAATGTTCTCAAAGATAGATTTAAGTCAGGATACCATCAGCTTCATATCCAGGAGATTGATATTCATCATATAGCTTTTCACACTTGATATGGGAATTATGATTTTATGGTTGTACCCTTTGGGTTAACCAATTCACCATCAATTTTCATGAGTATGATGAATGGTGTGTTCCACACCTATCTTGATTTCATTGTTCGTATGTTTCTGGATGACATCCTAAAATATTTGAAGACTATGGAGGAGCATGAGGTCCATTTGCATCAGGTCTTGCAGTGATAACATGACCATGATTTGTATGGAAACCTAGACAAATGTGAGCTCTTCTAGACTGAGGTGAATTATCTGGGCTATATTACATTTGGAAAGGGTATTTTTGTGGATCCTTCAAAGATCCAAGATATCATGCATTGGCCAGCACTGACTAGCATCTCAAAGGTTCATATTTTCATGGGTTTGGCGGGTTACTACCATTGATTCATGAAATATTTCTCTTAGTTGGCTCATCCTATCACTTCTCTTCAAAGGAAAGGGAAGAAGTATGTGTGGTTTTCACATTTTGAGTAATATTTTGAAGCTCTTAAGGAACATTTGAAAAGTGCACCTATCTTGGTAATGCCATATCCTGCTAGTGAGTTTATGGTGTGCACTCATCTATTTTTTGAAGGTGTGGGGGTAGTCCTTATACAGGAGGGATGAGTGATTATGTACGAGTCTTAGAAGCTCAAGGACCATGAACTGAAATACCCTACTCATGACTTGTATTTGGTGATGGTTGTGCATGTGCTAGTATATTGGAGACATTTTATTTTGGGTCACAGGTTTGAGATGTATGGTGATCATTGTAGTTTGCACTATATCTTTTCTCAGTTGAACCTGAATGCACGACAACATTGTTGGATGGAGTTTTTGTGTTATTATGATTTTGATGTTTATTGCATCAAGGGGAAGGATAAAATCATTTCAAATTACTTGAGGAGGAGAAGGCATGAGATATGTATTTTGCCCCTAGGAGTGGATTTGTGTAGTCATATCCTTGAGTTTTTGCCTAGTGATTTTTGGTATCAAGAGGTTACAGGGGAGATTGAGTCTAGATGTACCCTTGTAGGGAGTTTTTTAGGATACTCATTAGAGTTTGATGGACTTCTGTGGCACCATGAACACATTTATGTGCCAGTGTTAGGTGATCTTCATTCTTTGGTTATGTAAGAGGCACATCATGCACCATATGTTGCACATCTTGGCATTAAGAAGATGCATGCTAACCTTAAAGAGTTGTAATTTTGGGTAGGGATGAGGCATGATGTTTCTGAGTGCCAAAGAGTGAAGGCAGAGCATCAGTGTTTGGCTTTTCTCCTACAACCATATTCCATTACTGAATGGAAGTGAGATACTATTTCTATTGATTTCAATACTGGGTTGCCTATGTCATCATGTCATCATGATACAATTATGGTTACGGTGGACAAGTTGTCCAAGGTGGCTCACTTTTCACCCATGAGAGCTTTGTACATTTCTACTTCTATAGCACGTGTGTTCATGGAGGATGTATTTTGGTTGTACAAGATACCTCACAATATTATTTTGGATAGAGATCCAGTGTTTACTTCAGTAATATGGACATCTCTCCAGCATGCGTTGTGTTAGCGATTTTTCTTATAGAATATATATGAAGCATCAATGCTCGACTCTATGACTCCCAACTCATGATTCTTTCAAGTAAAATGACTAATTGATGAGGACTTGATCCTCCTTCTTCAAGCTCCACAGACTCAGGCGGGTGCACCTCTTGACTAATTGTTTCCCAATAAATCAGACAGTGGATTAATGATTTCCATCCTTCTTCTCTTCGAGTTCCAGACTTAGGCAGGATAACCTAATGACTCAATTCTTTAATGAATCAATAATAATGTTTGTATTCTTCAATACAAATTCTAGACATCTGCTCTTAAACAGAAAATAAAATATTGTTCAATATTTGATTGATTAATGATGAAGACTGCTAGACCAGTAGAGACCAATGCCTAAGCCAGGGAAAAGAGTCAAAAGAAGATATATCCATAGAAAATTATTAATAATAACACACCTAGAACCCAAGTGAAATGCCTTACAAGTCACCTTCTCATTACCATATATATGTATCAAATTATTTTGAAAGTCTTGAACCCTCTTAAACTTCCCTTGAGACTTACGCTCTCCTTGAAATAAACTTAAGATCAATCTCATAGTTACCTTATAACCAGTCTATTTAAAATGCCTTATAGATTTAATACACAATAAATCTAAGACAAAAACATGAAGACATCACAGACATGCAAGAGGAATCCCTACTGTATTCTCATTAAAAATCCCATTGTATCAATACATTCATAATGATAAAAGCTTTGAAAATAGACTTAGAATCATAAAATTGCCCAGAAACATTAATTTCACCATCTTTGTAACAATGGAGAAGAAAGAAGATATAGAGAAAGGGTAAAACAAAAAAGCCCCAACTGACACATGTCTGTTTGAAAGAAAATTCTACAAATATCTTCTTTTCTCAAAAAATCTGATTTGGTTTCTCTCCTTTGAAATGCTTTTGAACTGCAATCATTATGCCTAACAAAATTGATTCCACTTGCCTCTTCCAAATTTGAAAATCTCCAAGCATGCCTTTGACATCTGATTGCATTATGCCTTTGAAAACTGCTTCTCATGAATGCTCCTTTAAATTTTGAGAACAAATATATTGGCAATGTTTTGGGAATAATATAGGACTATGCAGATTAAATCTTACATTTCTTTTCTTTGTGCAAATTTAATCTTCAAAATTTGTCTTTAAACTATAGTATTTTATCTCTTTTATTATTCCTTCACTTTATATATTTATCCCTATACTTTTTCTCTTGCATTTCTCTCTCTTTTATGCATATTTTCCCAAAAATCACTAGAATCTATCACTTTTTATGTGTTGGTTTGCTCTCAAGTCTACCTGGTTTTATTTGGAGATTCAAAGAACACCTTTATCTCCTAATATTTGAATGAGTTTCTTGACCTTGGGTTTATTTAGAGATTGGGAGATTTCCTTTACCTCTAGATCTATAAATTCCTTTACTAACCCTGAGTTTATTTGGAGACATGGAGACAAGATCTCACCTCTGAATTTCTTAATGAATTCAACTTGAAATCAACCTTAACCATGATTCAATCTGGAGATTAGGATACTAGTCTATCTCTAGATCTCTGAATACTTTCCTTGACCCTGGTTACATCTCAAAATTGGGAGACAAGCCTTTGATCTCTGAATCTCTGAATAAACTCAACTTAGACTCATCCTTAACCCTGAGTTCATCTGGAGATTTGGAGACAAGCTTACCTCTAGATCTCTGAATCATTTTGCTAACCCTATATTTATTTGTAGATTGGGTGATAAGCCTTTGATCTCTGAATCTTTGAATAAACTCAACCTTAACCCTGATTTAACCTTAGGTTCATCTGGAGACTTGGAGACTAGTGTATTTCTAGATCTCTAAATGTTGGTGCTAACCCTGGTTAGATCTAGAGACATGGAGACATCCCTTGACCTTGATCTTGATCCAACGGTTCATGCATAATATCAAAGTAATATGGACTTAACCGCTAGCATTTAGAGATATGGCGCAAGGCTTACTAACCGCTATCTCTAAATCTTGGAATGTTAGCTCTGACCGCGGTTATTTCTAGATATCTAGCAACTAATCACTACCTATAAATCTTGGAACATTTCTCGTCTGCCATGTGTCACCATTTCCTCTGTGCATGGGTCCCACCAAAAACATGTTTCCTTCTAAAGTTGCTTTCTTGACATGCAAACCAAGGCACCTCCTATGTGTAGGCACCAAGAGCCTCTACTCTCCACTTCAAAGTATGATGCAAGCATTCTTGTATTTAAAGACTTCAAAACATGCTCACCCCACCAATGTGGGATATATCATTTTTCAATTTTTAAGTTTTACCTATCTGTAGGCCCAAAAACATGTTTTATACCTCCTTTGGTGAACCAAGCATTCCTATGGCTAAGGGTCCTATAATGAGTCTCTTGGATCTTTCTTTACAATGCATAGAAGTGTAAGCATATAAAAAAAAATTAAAAAAACCCTTCCCTAGACAATGTGGGATAATACGTTTTACATGTTTTTTTAAGTTTTAAATGTTTTTTATTGCATGCACAACACCTTGCCTTGTTAAATTGTGTAGACTTCCATATTTCTTTCCCAACACAACACCTCCATCCTCTATAACCTTGCACAAGCCTTCTCTCTATAACCTTGTGCAATCCTTCACCATTTCATGGTATAATGCACAAGACTCTTCAAGAATTACGCTTGGCAAGTGCATTTTTCTTTAAACTTCCAATGCCCTCCCTTGCGCAAGCCCTGTCTTGGTAATTGGCATAGACTTTGGTTTATATAATGCACAGGAATCTTGTCACTTACCTTCCAATGCATAGGCTCTTTGGTGTTTATATACTACCCAGGATTTTCTTTTAACACCTTCATGCCTTGGGCAATCTCCTTCTTTAAATGTCTGCGCAGACTTCTTGTTTTACACCTACCACATTTCATTGGTTTAAAAGTTTCTAAACTTCAAAATGAAGCTCTCTCCTCATTGATTGTGCTGGCATGTAAGAATTTATACTTTCGAAATACATTTGTTTGAAAGTTCCAGCATGCCATTTGCATTTGCTTAAAAAAAATGAAGTGCAACATTCCTTGTTTTCGTGCACAGATTTCATTTCATTTTGCTATTTAGTGTTTTAGATTTTTTTAGCACATTGCGCTAGCTTGCTTGGCATTTACACCTCCCATTGTGCAATTTGAATGCTTTGAACTTCTAATGTTTCATGTGCTAACCATTGCGTAGGAATCTTTGCATTTATTTGTGGTTTTTAAATTTTTTCTTCTTTACAAACCATGCGTAGCACCTCCACACTCTAATGACTTGCGTAGACTTTGTCTTTGAATTTTTAAAATAGTTTTGATTCCACTAATCACTCTGTCCAAACATTATGTAGTCCACTTTCCAAGTTCAGTTGGTTTAAATTATTTAAAACCTTTCCATATTTACTTGCATTGAATGTTTTTTAAATGTTTTCACCTATTTGCAAACACACATACTGTGTATATATTCTACAATCACACATTCCATGAGATGACACACCTCCTTTGTCATCTATCAAAAAGTTCATGTGCCTCAAATGTGCTTCCACATTCTGCACTAGCATTCACAACTACTATTTATCTAAATCATGAAATGATTTGAAATAATAATATACTTTAAAACCCCATAACTGAGTATTTGAACTTTAAAAAACCATGTTGTGTCCCTGAGATCTCAGCTTAAGAATCTTCATCCTGAAATCAACCTTCACCTTCATATTACCTAAACATAAACCATTGTTGAATTGGATGATGAAGCATTAAACTGGCGACCATTAAAAACAACTCTTTATATTTCTGCAAACTAATCTCACTAACAACATTTGGCCTATGGAACCGGCTTTAAAAAGTAACTAGAAGACTTCCCAAAACACTCAAATCTAGAATACATGGAGACTTTCATGTTTATTATCACTCTAAAAAAACATATCTCCATGATGCTTTCAGAGTAAGACTATTTTAATCTCCAAATTTTATACTTTACACATTTCTACAACTGCACATGTCAAAACACATGCAAACAACTTCGGATTCACTTCTGCAAAAATACCAAACCATGTCCTAAGACTCAACCACTAATCCAGGTAGTAAACTTACATGCAAAGAGTATAGACTCATAATCGGTACTTCAAACAACTACTAGATAAAAATTTACCCCCTTATGAAATTGACTGCTCTGTGAAAATAATTTTGTCCAACACTGGTGAATTGCAGAAATTGCTTTTGGATTTGCTTTAACAAACCCACTAAATGCATACCTCATAATCAGAAAACATAGACATAGATTCAATCTCACATGGGTAATATGGAACTTCAATTATCTCGCTCTGATTATCAACTGATCAACCGACATTAATCTGCAAAGTCAACACTTCAACTACTTTTAGAACTTATACAAAGTAAAAATGTAGAAATTTGATTTGGAAAGGGCTGGGCAAAGTGGTCAAATGGACTGACCATGATCTAAAACTCTTCTTGAAGGTATATTTCCATGTTTTAAATATGGGGGAACATTCAATTACTCATGTCCTTGAAATGAGTAGAAATTATGGTAACTCAAAGTAGGACACTTGATAATTCTGCATTTTCACATTCAAAGAAACTGAATAAATTACAAATAGAAAGTCTATGGGAAACTTATCACATGAACTCACGGGGATCTACAAATTGGTATAAAGGTTTACTTTCATGTTGACAATGTCCTGGAACACTCCATAATGTCATGCCTATCCATTCAGTCAAAGATGCAAACCGCCAAAGTGGGTCACTTCATAATTCTGGAAACATGCACAAGTGCAAAATTAGGTAACGATCTCCAAAAGGCTACCTCAAAAACATATCAAAACTAAATTCTGAGGGTTGAAACCCACTGTAATTTCTCTATGAAAGGTTCTAAACACACTCTCCAAGCATTTTCTCTATTCAAGCTCCAGGTCTCTTTTTACACGTGTTGGTCCTCTCAAATTTGGAACAAATTTGGAGTGACCATGTTAAAATTTTTAGTTAAGCACAATAAGTACCCTTGAAAACTTTGATGAGATGGCTCAGTTGAAATTCTTGTAAGGATGCCCGGATGATTTTCATGAGGTACCAATTGGGAAGAAGGTTCAGTACCTTCCATTTTTCATATGCAGTGGGTTCCAACTCCTGAATTCCAAATTTGGCATGTTTTGGGAGTAGTCATTTTGAGGGGGTCACCTAATTCTGCATTTTTCTAAAGTGTCATTTTGCTGTTCGGGGCCTACTTTGCTTATGAATATCTTGCACCTTGTTGAGTTTCATAGGCCACTACTTTGGTAATGTATTATATGCATATCAGAGAACTTATGTGTTAGATCTTAGGTCATTTCAAATCCATTTAATAGGTTTTCATACTTCCCAAAGTTGGTTGCTCAGAACTGTTTACATTTTTGTTCTGCCTAGAAATCTAAATAGCCCAGTTTGACAGGTTATAACTTTTGACCAGTTGATTCAATTGAGAAAGTTCATTTTGTACTATGTTCTAGTGGTCACACACTCCATATTTTCTATTTTACAGATCCCTATGAAATTAGATGATAAGTTTTTTAGAACCATTCCATTGGTGAATAATTCTGGTTTCCTGAGTTTTCAAGTACAGAATTGCTAAGTTGTCCACTTTGAGGTCTTGAAAATCTATACCTGGGTGAACATTTTGGATAATTGAGCTGTCCCTCATATTGAAAACATAAGAGTATACTCACCTGAGGATTTACAGATTCCTACCAATCCATTTATCCACTTTTCCAGAGCCTTTCCATTTCTAATTTATTAAAGTTTCACTGAAAAGTTTGTTTTCAGAATTAAATGGCATACTTTGTGGTTTCCTTGTTTGTACCCGGTTTGAGGTCAGATATAATTGAAAGTTGATTTTCATTGTAGACCTAGGAGTGAACTCATGTGAAGATTCCCAAATTTTGACCAATCCATTTGATTACTTCTCCATGCTAATTCAGAATTCGGTTTCTACTTTTTCACGGTGTTAAAATTCAAAAATGTGTTTGGATGCTATATTTGCAGATTGGTATCAGTTAAGAAGTTTGTTTTCAGAACAAGATAACTAAGGTTTTTCATTCTACACATGATATTGAATCTAAGTTTAGGGGTCAGGATTCTAAGTTTCATTTTGATGACCCTACAAATTCAGTATCAAAGGCATTTTATCCAGTTTGTAATGCAGAACAGTTGTAAGCTTTCAGAATGGCCATTTTGCAAGAATGATATCTTTTTGTCTGAATGTTATTTTCAAGATTCGATTATGGGAATATCCTCATTGCATATGAATCTACTATTTGACCTAATGGTGAAATTTTAGAGCTCGTTTCAATGATTTTGCAGTGGTTGATCTGAAGGAGATTTATGTTGTTTCAGCATTTGCACCTACACATTTTTCTGAAGGTCTAAGTTTGCACTATTATATATTGTGCCTGAGGATGAATCTGGTGAAGCCCCTCTTGCATGCATAGCTATTGTAGATGAGTGAATCCTTTTTCCAAGTGCCAGAGTCAGATTTATTGTTCCAGTCAAATTTTTGAGGCCGATTCCAGAAGCCAAATATTGAAAATGAGATCAAATTGCAAATGGGTATAAATTTTGAAAAGGATGGATGAGCGACATATAGTTTGCAAGTATCAAAGAATAAAGGGGTTTTTATTGGATGGTGTGGTTGTGATTGATTTGATAACCATGTATGCATAAATGGAAGCTATGAACAAAGCATTGACAACCATCAGAGCTCGAACCGAACGGGGGCAACAATGGATGAATTTTGCAATGAGTTTTCTCAAAATCTACAAGTTAATGAGGAGTTTTGGGACACATTCCAACTGTGTATGCTCTGTCTTTCACAATTTTCTAGTCTCATACCTTTTGAGAGGATTGAATAGTGAACTTGCGTAAAGTGTTGATGGTCAAGATCATTTGAGCATAACTCTTGTGGATGCATATTTGCAGTAGCATGATTATGGACGGGAAAGATGTACATTTTCATCATGGTCGTCAAATAGAATTACAAAGTATGGTCTCATAAGTTAAAATAATTGCACGATGTGAACAAAATGGATTTGTTGGTTGGATTTTAGAAACTTATAGGCAATGCAATCGACAGGTGTAATGCCATTCACACAGGAGATGTAACTAAATCCAAGGGCAGACAAAGCATGTAAAATCTTTTAAAACCTTGGTAAATATTAATGCCCACGCCTTTTCCTATGAAGAATTTAAAAACATTAAATGATTTTTCATATACAAATTGCAATAGTTACCAAGCTAGAGGTCTGTGCTGATTTGGGGAAGTTTTAAAGAATTTCCTCTACAAATTGAAGTGCCATGAGGTCTGCACAGACATAATGAGAATGTAGCTGCAAAACACATCAAATATGTTAAATTTGCACAGCATATAAAGGAGGAGTCTACGCTAATTTGGAGTATTACATAGTTTAAGTGGAATGTGCACAGCTCTTTGAAGATGTAATATATACCTTTTGGAACAGCAGATACAATTGCCAGATGTATATCCTAAACACCCAGCGCATGGAAGTTCTTAAAAGAGTTTTTCTTTGAAGTTTTTCAAATGCCAGGTTCTACGTTGGTTTTTTAGGAATCTGGAAGCATTAAGTAATTAAATCCAAATGTCATATACCATGCGTAGTAATAGATGGAGAAATGGTAAGGTTTTAAACAACAAAACCATGGCAAAGGGGAGACTCTGGTTACACAGAGTTGCTGCGATAGCAAATAGAGGGAAGGTTTTTGAGGTTTTTAAGTTGAAATTTGCAGATCTGAATCCATGAAGAGGGGCACCTAGACCTATAGAAGAAATTTATGGTCTTCATCAGTAATAAAATAATCTAGTTAGCAAGCAGTTCTACTCAGTGAAGTCTCAGAAAAATGGAGAAAAGTGAAATGAGTTATCCCACATTCGCTCTGCAGTGGCATTTTTTAGTATTTATATACTAAAATGCTTACTATATGAAATAAGTAAGAGATCCCAAAGGCTCTTGGCGGGCTCTTGAGGGCTGGAGGAATGGATGCATGGGAAAACCCCTAATTTTAGGCTAAATTTTGAAAATGCCTTTGAAACTACAAAACTAATTATCCCACATTCATGCCTCAAAAGGATTTCAAAATCCTTATAAGCTAAAACACAAACATATGAATTTGAAGAAAGGTGAGGAGGCTATCCACACGCATGCCCAGTCATCCGAATGCCTCAGTTTCCATGCCCCAAAATGGAGGAAAATAAATTTTGACAAAAGTGACACGTGGCAGTTGGTCACGTAGTCGGGAGAAAGTTTGCAAGTAACCACCAGGATTCAGAGACTTGGTGACTGGCTGCTAGCGGTTAGTCACGTAGTTAGGAAATGCCAAAGATGACCACTGAGACTTGGTGACTGACTGCTAGCAGTTAGTCACAAAGTAGCCAGAAGGAGAAGATGATTTCCGCGATGAGGAGGTAATCGTCGGTTGCGTGGTTGCGAGATGGGAGTTAGCTGCTAGATGCTAGTCGCCAGGTCATCCAAGGTTGACAGTTGAGTTGAAAATTGCTGGCGACATGGAGACTGTGGTTGGTCGCATGGTCACCAGATTTAATCGTGGTTAGTAAAAATATTCAGAGACTTAGAGACAAAGAAGAAAAGGTAACCAGGGTTAAAGGCATAGTTGAGAACTAGTTTATAACAACGAATCAACATGTGACAAGTGTCAAAAACTGGTGAAGTTTGGGCATATTAAAGTAAAGTGAAGATTTTCAAAGACAGAAAATGCATAAATTTCAAAGATTAAAAGGATTTGAAATGTATTCTTTTGCATATTCTATAAAATGTTTTATTTCAAAGTTTGACAAGGCTTTCCCGGAGGGTTTCTCAGAGGATAAAATCAGATTTTCTCAGGCAAAGAAAGGTCAGATTTTGAAGGGGCACACAAAATCAGATTTGTACAAAGGGGTGAGATAAAATGCACATATATTTTATTGCAAAAGTCAGATTTGTTAGAGCTTTTCAGGAGGTTTTGTGAGCAGATATTTTCTTAGATTTTAAAGATATTTTCTCAGCAGATGGAATCAGATTTGATAGAATTTTCAGTGGAATAATAAAGGAGATTTGCAAAGGATGAATTTAGACATTGAAAAGACTAGTGGAGCCAGGCATTAATGAACTCAATCTGATTTTGTAAGACTTTGAAAATGGGAAAAAATTAGATTTTAGAGATCATTGATGGTAACACATTCAAAGGATAAAAGGTAAAATGAGTTTCAGATATTTATTGAGAAAAGACAGTTTGAGAAAATCAGATTTTTAGAAAACGGACAGGTGTGAATATCTCATAAATATTAGGGTTTCTTCTCTTCTTATTTATTCTCTTCTCTTTTCTATTTTGAGGGTTCTGATAGAGGTTCCTATTCTAGTTCCTGTGGAGGTTCCTAGTCTTGTTCTTATTCCTGTCTTTTCCTAGTTCAGTACAAGTTACCATTGGTTTGAAGATTTCTATTTGTAAAGCATACTTCTATTTCATGCTTAGTTCTTGAGTTTATTGTTTGGATATCTGGAAACAACTTGGATTAATGAGAATACAGTGCAGTTCCTATTCATTTCTATTTTGTCTCTTTTGACTGTGGTTTATGCTCTAGTATAGTTCATTTGTAAGGCATCTAGAATATACCTACTACAAGGTAGTGTGTCTAATCATTTGTGAGTCTTTCTCAAGGAGAGAGTTAACTTTTGTAAATGATTTTAGAGAGCAGGATATGGTTGTGAAGATTTGATGAAGAAGTATTAAGTTGAGTAGATTGTTTGTAAGGCATCCAATCTGGATTGTATGAAGTTTGTGAGGAATTCTTCAGTATTGCATTAGTTTATTATTGTGGACATATGTTTTTATTGACTCTTTGCCCAAGGAATAGGCACTGATCTAGAGTTTGCTGAGCAAGTGTTTTCTCCATTCAGTTATACACAGATTAATCAATTTCATCTAGTTTTTAGAACAAATGAGCTAAACTCATTAAGGACTCATATCAGTAGGATATTGTCCATTTTGTTGATTCCTTAGAGAGTGAATCATTAGGTTATCCCTCCTGAAATAAAAAGGAATAAGGATGCAAATCCTTGTCTCATTGGTTCATCTTATCAAAACCATAGCCTGGCTTATAATACTCTATTTTAGATCAATCATTGCAATCTCTAAAGTATTCTATAAGTTGTTATAGTGAGGTTTTAGGTGCATAGCTAGTGAATGAATTAATCCACCAAATACATGGGCTGAAAGCATTAGTAATCTTTAACAGGTAATACCTGCCTAAGTCTGTGGAGCTAAAAAATGGAGGTGATAATAGGTATCCCCAGTGTTATCAAATACCTCAATAATTAGCCTTTCTCTTGCCTAAAAGAGGTTTCATTCAAGTATACAAGGTATATTGTCATCATTAGGTAAGTGTTGCAAGAAAAAGTGCTAACAACATGCATTCAAAGTAGGGCTCTTCCAAAACTTTTAGGGGTAGTGACTTGTGCCTTAGAGAAAATTTTAACTTAGCCACTCTAAAATTTGTCTAAAATTTTTAGAGTTCCAACATGTTGGGCACACAGCTCAACTTTAGTTTATCTTATCATCTTGAGACTGATGCTCAAATAGAATAGGCAAATTAGGTTTTAGAGGATGTGCTTCACATGTATGTTATGGATCAACATAGAAGGTGGGAGGATTCTCTGTACTTGGTGAAGTTTGCATATAATAATGGGTACCATAGCTCCCTTGGAATGTCACCTTTCCAGGCTCTGTATGATTAACCATGTCGTACAACATTGAGTTGGGATTAGTTAGAGGATTGATTAGTTTTGGGTCTTTAGATGCTTCAGGATATGGAGCAATGAGTTATTTGTATTAGAGAGCATTTGGTTACAACTTAGGATCAACAGAAGAATTATGCTAATGTCCATAGGCTTGACCATCACTTTTCAGTTGGTGACTGTGTCTTTTTGTGTGTTCATCTATGGAAGAGCCCTATCTGATATGGGAAAGGCTCTAAGTTAGAATGACACTTTGTTGGGCCTTTTTAGATCCTTGAGAGGATTGGTCTTGTTTCCTAACGCTTGGCATGGATGAGAAACTTTATTTGGAGCCCATCTGCATTGGAGGCTGACCCTTAGAGGTTGGTACATAGAGAAGGTAAGGGTTCAATGGGACTCGAGTGATGAGACATCCTACATGGAGGATGCTTCATGGTTGAGAGTTTTATACCCATATCTTTTTTCAGGCTTCCAGGAGTAAGCCTATGCCTAGGAGGGGAGGATGTAGTGCCTTGCATGGTTCCTTTTGTTCCATGTTTATATTTATGTGAGATATTTGTTCATGTTATTTTGGTTATTGGCATGATGAGATTCTTTTGAGGATAGTACCTTATTTTGGCTTATAGTATCTTAGTTGTAGCAGATCATTGGTTATTTGTAGTTTTGATCATATCTGCATGATGATGCTAGAGATGTGACATGGTACCTTATGATGATACCTAGCATATTTTTCTTAAGAAATAATGGATTATTATGTTGATTATTATATCTCATTTCACCATAGTATTGCACCTTATATGCTATGAATATTTTAGTAATTACTTCCATTGATACATGCTCATGTTATCATGGTGGTTTATTTAATGCTTATATTTATATGTGTAAATGTTAATGCAATGGTTATTAAATGAATTATTATTCCCTATTTTCTCTTGTAATACATGTGTGTGTGTGTGTGTTATGCTTCACATGTTTATACGAAGTGAGACAAAGTCATATTTAACCCCTTGTGAGGTCTACATGATGGTATTGTATTCTTTGTTGTGTGATTATTACATGTTTTTATTTAGCTATTTAATTATGAGCAGGTACACTTGACGTTTGCATATTTACTAAATAGGTATTAGGTACATTCACCTTGATTTTCAAGAGTTGATTGTGTACCTATATCTAGGGTAGTGGCACTGGAGATAGTATCACCAACCTTTCATATTAAGCCAATGTTGTTCCTATATGGACGATGTATCCTGTGTAGTATATTATTCCCTCCGGTACATATTGGTAAATTTGGATTCATTATGCATTTGTAATTGACTAGTGACTGTCTATACATTTAGAAGTTCCCACAGTGGTCGCGGATGAAATTTAATTAAATATTGATTTTTAATGCTTTGGGGATTTCTAATACTTATTTTATGTACTTGCTATTTGGCCATAGTTGGACTCCAATTATCTAGAATCAAATTTATTGTGCTGGGGTGAAAGGTTAGTAGGTTATTTTAATTATCTAAATAACCTATTTTAAAAGTCACTTCTTATAAAGTGCTATATATGTTGAAAGTGAGTTCTTTTTACTCACTTTGTCCTTTTAGTCTTTTATGCATTTTTTATTTTCCTCCAAACTTGATTGGAGAAATCAACACTTTTGTTCATTGTGTATGAATGGGTCATCGAATTCTGGTGGGTAGCGGCTCATTGGGATCATGCCGCAAATACCTTCATTTTTGTGGAATGACTTTTGGGTTTAGCGAGGAAATTTATTTATTCCTCATTCTTTCAGGTTTCTCCTTCGGCTACAAGGTGGGGCCTTCAATATGTTATTCATTTCTCCTTAGTTTGTTATGTTTATTGTTTTCTTTTGACTCATGGGCTAAGAGTTAGTACTTCCCTACTTTCTGGTAACTTTCAGTTGCCCATTTGACTCACCACGAGCAACTGAGATTTTTATTATTAATTTTAATATTGTTATGCTGGATGTTTTTCCGTGTTTACCTAGAACTAGAATTTTATTAGTTTGGTGTGTTTTTGGGTGCATATAAGAAAGTGGATTTTCATTGTGTAGGTTTCTGAGGAGTTTGGTTTTTGGGAAATTTTGGGGTCGGCTCATTTGCGTGCCACCAAGTTTTACTGTTGATTTTGTTTAGTTGGATCTAATTATTGAAGTGTGTTGTCCTCTAGTATTCCAACCATCCTATGGTTTTACTTTGTCAATTTTAGATTCATGAGTGAATCTTTACTCCTGGCCAAGTGTCTGGTTGAGTGTGTCATGAGCCCTTGTGTGTTTTTCGTTTTTTGGAATTCTTCTCCATACTTGGTTTGATGACACTGGAATGCATTATGATGGTGTTTGTGTCCACAACACATGATTTTGAGTATCCTGACGGGATTGTATTCAGATCCTTACTCTTGGTTGAGACCAATTGAGTTGTTTGGGGTATTTTGGGGATTATTGTACTTGTGATTCTTTTGGGGGACCTTGTCTCATGGATTGTGTTGAGCAGTGGGATATAATGGCTCTTCAAGGTGGACCCGAGAATAAAGGGGCTCTAGAGTAACCTTTCTTGAGTTCTTAATAAACAACTAATAACCTTAAACATTAAATGGAAAAATAAAACTTAATACAAGACTTTTTGTGACTACTTTGTTGTCTGTATATGTTGATACGGTATGTCTTTCCTTGTTATCTATAGACATTGATATGGCATCATACCTTATCATATACAGATGTTGATATGGTACAATATAGTCTTTCAATCTATGAATGTTGATATGGCTCAGTAGAGCATCATTGATGAAAGAAGGATAACTTGAAACCGCATGGGCCTTCATGTGTTGTGTGATGACATTCCATTCCTGCATCTCCACTTTATACTCTATTAGTTGAGTAGTGACCTCTTCCTACTAGTCATGTTCTTGTATTGTATTTTTCACTTAGGTTGTGGTTTCACCCTTGAGTTTTCCATATTGTATGATGCAAGTGTAGCCTGTTTTGGTGTGAGTTTCTTCTTGTGATTGTGGTTAGGTTACTATCTCCCTAAGCATGGTGGGTTGTGTTAGGAATAAAAATCCACAAGACAACTAAGAGAGGGAGTGAATTAGTTGTAGTATAGATTATTAAACTTTAAACTTTGTAAATCAAATCTCAAAATGAAAATGATAACACAGTAAATGCCCACACCATAACACCATATTTGTTGTCGAGGAAACCTTGTTAAAGTAAAACCCCAATAGAAATTAACACCCACAAATAATGTACTAAGATTATAGTATCCCTATTAAAAGATATTAGCCCTGTTAGGAGCTTTTTACAACATTGCAATACTCACTCCCTGTTAGGAGACAAACCCTTTTAGGATTCAAAGAAAATAGTAGGCTCATTGCCAAGGCACAATGCCTAAAGAAGGTTAAAGCCACCCTCAAGGGTTTACAATCTGAATCAAGTGTATAAATCAAATACAAAATCTAGTGAACTATCTGATATAAACTTGTATTTGATTGGTCAGTTCCAATGAAGTATTCTTCTCATAAACTCTACTCTACATCCAGTAGCCAAACAAGCCTCACAGTTTTTCACTTCTTCTCCTTTTTCTTTCTGTGTCACATCTTTTCAAAAGAAAAGATCACTCATATATACCCTCTTACAATAATTCATTAGGTCAGCCATTTAAGCTTTCCTAATACATAAATAATTAATTAGGTTGGCTAATTAAGGCTTTCCAATACACAAATAACTATTTGACCCCTTGCTAAGATAAACATGGTACCTATAACAAGTAAACATAAATTTCAATCCATCACATATACTTTTAGATCCATAATCTATGCTCAATTAATTTCACACACTACTTGTCTGAAGTCATCCAACAAATAGGTCTTCTCTAGAATACATGTCATATCTGACGTCACCAGTCATCAAACAAAAATCAAACTCAACCCATTATTCCAACATATCTTGGTTGTCCACTAGTAAGCTCACATCATCTAAAATATATTCACCAGAAAGAAATACCTGAAACACAGAGACCTACTCTATCCAGAATCATAGTTACAGTCCAAAAAACCAGTCTTCACCAAATCAACTGTAACATCCACAGTATGCAACATAAAGCTAAGAGACCTTAGTAATAAGGTCAACACACATCTTTCTATATAAATCCAACTTTGATCATTTTGAATCATCCATACAGTGTTCATACACTCCTTCCAGTCAAGTAGCTCGTCTGTCTCCTCCACAGAATTATATGTTAACATCAGTGACAAAACATGAATATCAATAGCATGATGAGTAACCAAAATTGATATCACCCAACAATCTCCCCCTTTAGAATTTATGGAAACATATGGGAAAATCCATATGCATCAACCCAAAAGTAATCTCTCTCAATACAATCTTCTCAATATTCTCAACACAAATCTCCCCAAAATAGTAGGGATTTTCACATAGATTCCTTCCCCCTTTGGAAGAAATGGAAAAATGGTTCCATAACTCATTTGTAGTCTTTTTTAAGGTGTATCTTTTTCAAATCCTAATGTCCAATTAGCTAGGTGCAAGATCACCCAGATGTACTCCATAGTATTCTCCTGCGATCACTCCCCCTAAGGAGTAGATCCATACATCAAGTCTAGAGAATGATATAGCTCTGAGATCCACTAGACTAATGCACATCTGCATCATTTTATTTACCACTGGGAGGGCCCATAACCCTAAGCATGCCTCTGTGATATTCAAAAGCATATTTTGGCAAAGGTTTAGTAAATATATCTTCTATCTGTTCCTTGGTGCTAATATTCTCCAGTTTAATCTCTTTATCTCCTACCTTCTCCCTCAAGAAATGATACTTAATATAAATATGTTTAGTCTTTGAATGCATTACATTATTCTTTGACATATTCACTATGCTGGTGTTATCACAATGGATAATCACGGGTTCTTTTAAAATTATTCCAATGTCCTTCAACATTTGTTTCATCCAAACAACTTGTGTACAATTTATTGCAGCAACAACATACTCTAACTCAACAGTAAATTGAGCAATATAGTTATGCTTATTTCTCAACCAAGAAACCATCATTTTCCTAAGGAAAAATTCATCACCACTTGTACTCTTCCTGTCATCCACATTACCTGCCCAATCAACATCAGTAAAAGCCTGCAATGTAAAATCATCAAATTTTTCATACCATAATCCATATTCTATTGTCCCTTTCAAATATTGGAAAATTCTTTTTACAGCAGCAACGTGTGTCTCTTTAGGATTTTCCTGATATCTAGGCACAATTCCAACTGCATTGGTAAAATCTGGTCTAGTGTGTTAGATATTGTAGACCTCCAATCATTGATTTGTACTTAGTCTGAGCAACACTTTGAGTCTCATCATTATTAGTCAGTTTGTTTCCTGTCACCATAGGTGTTCCTACAGGTTTACAATATTCCATTTCAAATTTCTTCAACATTTCCTTAAGATACTTGGTCTGAGATATAAAAATCTCATTCTTACTCTAATTAATTTGCAAACCAAGAAAAAATTTCATCTCACCAATCATTGACATTTCAAACTCATTCTCCATTTCTTTAGCAAACTTCTTACTTATTTTATCATTGCCTCCAAAAATGATATCATCAACAAAAAATTCTATAATTAAGATTCCATCTTCATCAGTTCTCAAATACAAATTATTGTCTGCATTACCTTTTCTAAAACTGAGATGAAGTAGATATTTGTCTAGTCTTGCATACCATTCCCTTGGTGCTTATTTCAGTCCATACAATGTCTTGTTCATTCTGCAAACCATGTTTTCATTATCTGTCAAAGGAAAACCATTAGGTTTCTCAATGTACACTTCTTCTAGATCACCATTCAAGAATGATGACATTCACATCCATCTGATACACCTTAAATTCTTTATGTGCAGCATAAGAAAGGAATAGTCTTATAGCTTCCAATCTAGCAACAGGAGCAAATGTTTCTTCATAGTCTATACCTTATTGTTGTGAGTAGCCTTTAAATACTAGTCTAGCCTTTTTTCTTACCATTGTTCCTTCCTCATCCATCTTGTTTCTGAAAACCCATTTAGTGACAATAAATTTTTTGTTCTTAGGTCTTGGAATCAATTCCCAAGTATTTTTTCTTTATTTGTTCTAGTTCTTCTTCCATTACTTTAGTCCAAGATCCATCTTGACATTCTTCATTAGTAGTCTTTGGTTCAACTTGAGAAATCAAACAAATTTCATCTCTAGCTTTGGATCTATTCATCATCCCTTTGTTTTCATCACCAATAATTTGATCTTCTAAATGGTTCTTCTTGACATACCTTGGTGTTGTCAATATCTCAGTAGCTTCAGTTTGTTCTTCTTCTTCAATCTCATTCTCAATCATCAAAGGCCCTTTAGGTTCAGCAATAACCTCTTTTATTTTTGTTATCTGACCACAATAATATATCCTTTCCTAAATTTGAAAATTTTCATCTATCCTCACATTGGTGCTTTCAATCAATTTCCTCAATCTTATATTGAAACATTTAAATGATTTACTCTTAGTGGAATAACCAAGAAAGATTCCTTCATCACTTCTAGCATCAAACTTGCCTATCTCATCATCTCTCTTGATATAACATTTACTTCCAAATATTCTAAAATATTTCATAGTAGGTGTATGATCAAACCATAATTCATAAGGAGTTTTACTTGTACCATCTCTAATCTAAATTTTGTTCAATGTGTACACAACAGTGCCAACTGCTTCTCTCTAATGAGCATGTGACACATTTCCTTCCAGCAACATAGTCCTTGCAGGATCTCATATGGTTCTACTTCTTTGCTCTGCTATCTTATTCTATTGTGGAGTTCTAGGGGCTGAAGTTTGTCTATGTATTCCATTTTTTTCACAGTATGTATTAAATAGCTCTAATCTAAACTCTCCTCCTTTGTCTGATCTCAAATACTTCATCTTTAAACCAGATTCATTCTCAACTTTTTCCTTGAATAACTTGAACTTGTCAAATGCTTCAGATTTCTATCTCAAATTGTTAGGAATAAGGTGTCTCAACCTTGGATAATTCCTATTCTTATTATTTGTTTTGTAAAATGTATTTCTTGCAAATAATGTTGATGTGTCGGCATCTTGAATTGTGTGTAAGGAGATCATG
>MU226758.1:950573-961101 GCA_018584345.1 Thuja plicata
TGCAAATAGATAGTTTTCAATTTCTAGACTAAATTGCATTGAAATCATGTCTTAGTTTAGTATCTCATATTTCAAATTTTTAGCATAATCTTTGCATTTGCATAGCATTTATCATGTCAAATCCTTCATTCTTAGATGGTCCATAGTTGTGAGGCCCTCATCCTGAGAGTAAATTTCAAAACTCCGTCTAGATAGAAGGCAACAGGTCGAATCACGCAGGCAGGCAGGATGAATAACTCATATTCAGTCTTGTTTGTTCTTGGTGAAGAAGGACTATGTTGAAGTGTGTGGTTGATTGAGAAGGCCAAAATTAACTCATACAAGACAAAGTGCAGGGTCAAATGTGACAATGCACAAGCATTTGTGGTAATTAATATATTGAAAACAATAATAAATAACTCAATTGTGGAAAAGCATAGTCTATTGCATAATAGTATTGGCCATTGTGGTAGAGTGCATAAAAGTGACAGACAACGAAGTTTGTTCGAATAGTTTTTTGTTTTGGTGAAAACCTGGAACAGTAGGTTAATCTGATTACTCTACTTATGGAACTATAGGTTTATGACCTCCTAGAAATTTATTATTTTTACTCAATTTGACAATTTGAAAACATTTTGATGGGACACACATCAAACACACAAAAAACACTTCTCTTTGTCTCTATTCCTATGTAGATAGTGTATGTTCTGTAGTCCTAAAAATACTTGATTTCCACTAGTAAAGTACACATACAAACAATAATATAAGAAGTAACCTAACAAATTGGCTTACTATTCAAAACCTTTTCCCATAGTTTGGTATCCCTTCAGCTCACATAAAAGTGTCACCCCCGAGAGGGCGCCCATGTTTTTCCTTTGCGAGAGCTATGAAGAATGTCGTCAAAGGAGACTATGCAATGAGACCTCCAACATTGTATTATCAAATTTAAAATGCTCAAGGGTATACTTATGGTCAATTTCTTTAGGAGAGAATCTTCCCCCTCCTTGCACAAAGATTATGAAAACTTTGGGAGGTGAATCGAGTAGCTGCTACTCTATGGAGTCTAGTAAGTGCATCTATTCAAAGATATCTTATGTGTTGGAATTATATTGTGAATGATGTATTAAGAGGGGAGGGGTGAATCAGTTTGTAAATTGTCTTATCTAACTATTCATCTTTCTTTATGTATATGCAATCATAATATATGTTCTTTAATATGTAACCATACAAGAAACATTCATGAAAATAGATAACACATGACACAAGATATGATATCGTAGAAAATTCCTGTTAGGAAGTAAAAACTGCGGTGTGGATTGTTACCCACAAGACTTCACTATCTGTAGATAAGAAGGGGCTGGTTAAGACTTACAATTGGTCACTTCTGATGACCTACCTTGTTAGGAGTATTATAGTGGAGACCTGTTAAGATCTACTTTGTTTGAAGCTTTAGCAACACTGTTAAGTGTGCACTCTGTTAAGAGATTTGTAAAGAACGGTTAAGTCCACCTTCTACAAAATGATTTTAGATATGATGCACTTGTTAGAATACAACTACATAAGTCTTTGATCTGATGATGTATTCAATCTCTAATTGCTGATAATAGATCCAATAAAGGTTCCTATGTATGAGTAACCATCTTTTCATGATTGAATAATACCTTTGTCTGGATGTCGGTAGCCTCTGTGTGTTCTTGATAACTGGTGTGATCTATTTCTAAAATTTGCATGAATTCTACCTTCTTCTCCTTAGATGCTCTTCACGGCTATCAACAAAAATGAATTCATAATTCACAATTGATTGAACATCTATTTATACTAGATTTTAGTTCTATTCTTGATTCACGCTTCGCAAGTTAACTCTCGATCCAAGGTTTACAACTTGAACTTGATCTTTAGTTAGATATATTTTATATCCATTAGGATGCTTTAAAAAATTTACATAATGCTTTCTTGACCCTCAAGTAATGATTTAAAACAAATTAAAACTCTAAAAATAAAATTACAATGTTTTATCTAACGTGTAAAACTCAGATCCACTATTTACGGGTTCTCTAACTAACTGTCGGTTCTGATGGTTGGTCTTCTCTGTTATTCTATCAGTTTTCTTTATCATCAATGTTCTTTTCTTGAACTATTCATCAGGTATGCCTTTTTTGCTCCATCAGTTTTGATCTCAAAACTATGTCGTCAGTGATGTCCTTTGTGTTATGTCATTGACCCGTCGGTGATGTCCTGTTTACTTCATTGGTGCAACACTTATCAGTGTTCGTTGGTCAATTCCATACTTAGCATTTTCTCATAAACTTTTTGTTCTATTAGGTATGCTCGTTGTCTACCGGTTACGCTTGTAGTCCACTGGTTATGCTTGTACTGATTATCTCTATTAATATTCTTCACTAAGTGTACTAATGGAAAAATTAATGTCATCAATCTCCCCCTTTGACATTAGTATCAAAAACATGATATGTGCAACATACTTAATGTATTAGTACGTACACCTATGTATACTTCTTCCTTAGTCATTTGAATGACTCCCCCTATGTATATGCCAGTAAGTGTAAGTATTTATACATTTCCTTATGTACTTTTCTTTATCTTTTTTTGATATATTGTACATAACTATCTTTACATATCTATTCCTTCTAAATATTCTTTCCTTCTGTACATACAATATACATTTCTATTCCTCCTTTTTTGATAATAAAGGCAAAGGTACTTAAATTTTGTCAAAAAGGTGGGAATGTGAGGATTTGATCTCCTCCATCATCTTTTCCCATTTATCCTTTAGCATTTCTAGAGCCATGTGCTCAAGTGATATTCTTATGTATATATCATACATGTTTTCTACTACAGACATCTCTGGGGTTGCAATTAATTTTCTAGCTTCAGAAATATGCTGTTGTAGAATAGTAAGATTAGGCAAGATGTGTGCCTGTAGTTTGGTAATCTCACCTCTTAATTGTGTTTCAACATCCCATATTTCTTGTCTTATCCTATTAGCCTCAATGACCTTGTCATGATGCACCTTGATACTATCTACATTTCAGGTTAGGCTTTGTGCACTCATTGTGACATTAGAATCTATTTCTGCTAACTTGTCACTATTTTCTTTTGTAAACTTTTCAAGTGTGTACATCTTTTGAACTAAGGTAATTTCCTCAACAATCATTGGCTCTAATTGATCAGTTAGTTCAGAGAGCTTTACCTTGTTCATTGCCACTTCTTGGATGATCTTATCAATTAACTTATATTGATACTTTTTCTCTACTTGTTCTTCCATTTCTTCTTCTGCATCTACATTCTAGTCTGTGATGGTGTCGGTAAGAACAACTATTTTCTCCTTAACTATAGCATTTTGATCAAGTTTCACCTCAGAATCAAGTTGTTGTAGAATGTCTCTTTCCTTGTCAAGTGTCATTGTTTCCCTGTGTTCATGTATCATTTTATTCTGAATGGATTTCCTTTGGCATAGCACTCCAAACTCTTGAAGTTTATCTATATCCAAAGTAGTAATATCCCAGTTTGGGACTTCTATTACTTCATCCATTGTAACAGCCAAAATGTCTTTCTTCAATTCTTTCTTCCTCTTCTTCTTTTTCTGGGTGGTAGATTGATGTATTACCATTTGTAAAGCTTGAGATTGGGTTGACTGTGTGGGTGAGGGTCGAGAAGATGAAGCATTGTGTTGTTTCTGTTCTGAGTCCACCGGTTGGTTTTGAAGATGTCTCCTCATTGGCCTTAGGTGTATCAACAAATATATTTTCTTTTTGTTTTGTGCCTTCATCCTACTTGACTTCTTCACTCTTATCTTTTTCTTCATCCTTTCTCAATGTATCCTCAATTTTGTTATCTGCTTCTTTGTTATGTTCATTAGACACTTCTTTCTAAGTGTCGGTTGCATCTTTCACTTCTATATCTGTATCCTTTTGAGTATTTAATGCATCTTTGTTTTCATCATTACCCATGTCCTTGGGTATATTATCAACTTTCTTAGATGATTTTTCCTGACTTGATTGGATATTAATAGCATCGATTAATATATTCATGTTTTTCTGTGTATTGAATGTTGCAGTGTCAATAGTTGAATCCTATCTGTTGGTATTGCCCTATGCAATATTTATGTCTTCATCTTTTTAAAATTCTACTATAGGGTGTTTTCCTGTAGTGTCATTGACAATGTTGTCTAACCATGATTCATCATTTATATCATCAACTAAGTTACCTTTTATTGTTAACTCTTCTTTGGTAACTTCTTCATCCTCTAAACTGATGTGAATTGGACTTGCTGGTATTTGATTTTCTTCACTTTGAGTGTGGTCAAGAGTAGTGTCTGGCCACTCTCCATCTACAATATCAATATCTTTGAGGCCTTCTAGACCACTCTCTTCTTCATCCATTTCAACAAATGAGTCATCTTGTACATCTTTGATAGTGATTGGTTCTTTCTCCGGGCTAGCTTCCTTAGTGGGATTTTTGAGTATCTTGCACAACTTCTTAATGCTACTCTGAGCAAGATCAATTATCTTTCCCCTGAGAAATTCATATGCTCTCATTTTTTGGTGAGAACTCTTTTTCATACTTCTTCATCATCTCAGCAATTTGTTCCTTTGTTGAATTAGGAGGCATAAGAGTAACAATCACTCTTTCTCTTATCTCCTTTTCTTGATGTAGTGCAAATGTCCATCTAGCTGATAATCTCTTTGATAGTTCTTTGGGAAAATCATGTTCTGAGAATTCTAGTGGAACATAGTGATGTTTGCACATTTTAACAATTATTTCTTCTTCAATCTTATTTTGATCCTCTGTATTGAATTTTAACCATTTCCTTATGTTAGGATCAGAAATAGATTGGGATTTTGAGATTCTCTTGAATATTTTCTCAATTGTTGTTGGAACCAAAGCTTCCTTTTCCTTTTGTATTTCTACATCAGCTTCATCCATAGCTGATTCTTCTAGATCCTCATTTGTCTGAACAAATTTACTCCTTTTGGTAGGTTTCCCAAATGGTTATTTTCCCTTTGATGTGTCAGGTTTCCTTTTGTATGCCTTTCCTTTTACCATGTGAGAAGGAGTTGCATCCTTTATTGTCTGACTCCTTGTTCTTGACTTCTTAGGTGGAGGAGGAGGTGGTGAATCAGACTATTCTTCCTTTGATTCATTTTCCTCTATTGTATTACCGATGGGTAACTAGTTCTCGGTGATTTCCTCCTTACCCTCTTGTTCCTCTTCACCTTTAGAAGATATATTCAATTTCTCTTTCAATTTCTTTACCATTCTGCTTGACTATTTTACAGCTTTCTTGACAACAAGATTTTTTTAATCTTTTGTTTGGCTTCTTCATAGGTGCCAAATCTTAGTTTCTTATTGTCCACTGGCTCATTCAGTAGTGCCTCAATGCACTCATTGGCTTGTCCTATTTTGATTTCATATTCTAATCGTGAAAGCCATGACTTCCTTGGTACTACTGCTAGGATATATGTGAAATCAGTATCTACCATGAAACATATATTTTCTCTGTGTTCCTCTATCAGATTTTTAGGAATCCTTGTTCTAGTTTGCAACATTTCCTTAATGGTTTTGAAATAATCATGCATTACATTATAAAAATTTGTTCCTATAGATTCTATGAATTCACCTATCTGAATGGTTATAGGTTTTCTTGTGTCCCGTACAACTTTTCCTATTGAAGGAAAGTATTCTTCAAAGTAAAAGAATATGCACATTGTGAGGGAACCAAACTTACAAGTGTTTGTTCTTGAAGATATTATAGTGCACATGTTCTCCTCTTGTTGATGTAACAAGATCTCTACAAGATCCATCTTCTTTCCTTTTTTGATGATTTTGTATGCTGTTCTCATAATAGTGCTTGATATTCTATTCATTCTGCTCGCCTGGAAGATTGTATATCCAACAACACATGCTCCAAACTTTAGTTCTACGTTGGTAATGGTGTTGACCTTGAGTGCTCTTTTTTTTGATTTAGCACCAGCCAATTTTTCTACTTCCACCAAGGATGGGTTCTTTTGAGCTTGTGGTTTATCGGTAGTAGGATAACTAGTAACTGCATGAATAACATCCTTTTTTATTGGTTTTGGCTTATTAAGCCATAGAGTCTTGTTGTGCATTCTGCCGAGAACAATC
Organism: Thuja plicata; assembly: GCA_018584345.1. NCBI lineage: Eukaryota > Viridiplantae > Streptophyta > Pinopsida > Cupressales > Cupressaceae > Thuja > Thuja plicata. The sequence goes on from MU226758.1 coordinate 956,697, forward strand.
TTTATCCATTCTATATTGAAAACTTTGGGAAAATGTAGTGCATTTGTGATTCCTTTTACTTCCAGATGCTTGTGCTCATCTTTGATTTTTCTAGCTTCATCACATGGTGCCCTGTAGGCATTATCTAGGTCTAGATCTCCTATCTCTGAGATCTTGTAGTGTATATAGGACCTTACGTCCTCTACCATTAAAACCCTAGGTGGGATTCTAGAGAATGCTCCAGAATTGTGAGGTTGTGCTGCTATTTTTGGGTGTAGCTTGTATTTGGGTTTATCACAAGAGCCTTTTCTCACAAGCTTGAATGTTTTCTTCTTTTCTTCCTTAATCTTTTCAACTCTAGAAGTTGATGTCACCGTGTTACAGAAATTTAGGGCTTTTCACAAATAAAATAGTGTAGTCAGTGAATGTGGTTACTTATTGAATTGAATGCTTTGTGTCAAATTGATTTCTATTGGGTCACTCTCCAAATTTCTTTGAAATCACTCTGCTCTGCTCAAAAATTGCGGGTGCAAAAATGAGTTCACCGATCGGGCTTTTATAACTTTTGTGCCCTAAGTTGTCATTAATGCTCACCAACTCATCAGTATACAAAGATTGAGTTCATCAGTAGAGGCATTCATAATATCTTTGGTGTCTGTGCAAAGCATTGGGGTTGCTAGCAGCTTTGGTGACTTCACCGATGATGGTTGGTAAAGTGGCGAAGGCAACTTTTGTTTCCTCAAGGTTCACAGATGTCCATCAATTTACACTTAGCAATTTGGCATTTTTGTAATGACCAATACATTCTAGTAAGTAGTGTTAAATTTTCTGTGTGTGTTCATTGATGCAAATTTGTACCCAATAACCGATGGTTTCTTTTCAACAGTTTAGCAAATAACAATATATTGCATATTTATTCATGCTAATATTTCAATATGAATTATGTGTAATGGAACCGATGCATAATATAACTTGTCATAATGTAGTTCCATACATACTAGTGTATTTTAGGTGGATGTAGTGATGTCACTGGATCCAATGGATGGGGTGTCACCATTTGCATTGCTTGTTCTAGCACCTTCAGTGTTTGTGGCTTTTACCCACATCTTTTTTCTCATTCTCTTAATGTCATCAATGGTGTTTCCATTGGGATGAGTACTTGTATCTATCAGTCAGTTTTTCTAATCTTTTATCACATGTCCAACCTTATGACAATGCAAACATGCCATACCTAGATTGGTCCAACCTCTTGACCTTCTGGTCCACTTTCTCATATACTTGGCAGAAATATGACCATACCTTCCACATGTTGTGCTATTTACCCATGTGTTATAGTCCCAAACATATGAGTTACCTACTCTAGTTGGTTTGTATCTATTTTCAGTTTCTTTTGGTGTCTATTCCTTGTTCTTTTTCTAGCACTCCTCATGGGTATGCCCATTCATCTTGCAGGTAGGAAAATACTTGTCCATGTAGGTCTTCCTTTTTGGATTTGTCACTTTGGATCTGCACTCATGTTCCTTGTGTCCTTTCTTCTGACATTTATAAAAATTACCAATGAAAGTAGATTTTGCTTGAGGAATACCTTTCATTTTGCTTCTGCAAATGTTTGAGGTGTGGCCGGGTTTTCCATAGTGATTGCATGATAGCTTCTTGGATCTTGGGGTAGTAAAAGCATTCCTTTGATCTGGTTTATTAGAAGATTCACTATTCTCATTGTACCCTAATCCTGTGTAGTTGTTGACTCTTCTCTGTCCATCAATAAAATCATCCATCCTTTTGTTGCTATCTTCAGCCTTTTTGATCAATTTGTTGTGTTGATTCTGGACTTTGATTTCATACTTCAATTTTTCATTATCTTCTCTTAGCTCACCAATATACTGTATTATTTCAATGAGTTCTATATTTAGTCTATTTTCTTCTTGACTCATAAGAATAATCTGGTTGGTAACCTCATGGTGATGCTCAGTAAGTCTTTGAATCTCTAATTCTTTCTCTTGCAGCTTCTCTGTTATTTTGCTCCTATCATCAATGGCTAGTGTTCTTTCATTTTCATCTTTTCTTGCATCATTCGTGACATCAATCATTTTTACCATTGTAGTCTCTTGACCGATTTGCAGCATCTTGATTTTCTCTGTCAGATGTAGATTGACTTCTTCTAGACTTGTGATCTCTTCTACTGATGTGTCTAAAGCTTTTCTTGTTGATGATTCTTCTATATCAAAGTAATCTTGCATTTGTGATTCTTTTTAGTCCTTCTCATTTAGACTAGTTTCCATAATCTTTCTTTCATCAAGAATTTTTCTTAAGTTGATTCTCGCCTCTTTATACTACTCATAGATTATCTGCATCTTTAACTACTCATTCTCAATAGTCATGTATAATCTTTAGTTTTCCATTTCTCTTATCTTTTCTCTTAAGTCTTTAAGCTTTTTCAAGAAAGAGACTTAGCTCTGATACCAATTATTGGAATTATATTGTGAATGATGTGCTGAGAGGGGAGGGGTGAATCAGTACCTCTAAAACTTTTCTTGGTTATCCCATTAACCCTTAGTAACCAGTTTGTAAATTATCTTATCTAATTTTTCATCTTTCTTTATGTATATGCAATCATAATATATGTTCTTTAATATGTAACCACACAAGAAACATTCATGAAAATAGATAACACATGACACAAGATATGATATCATAGAAAACTCCTGTTAGGAAGTAAAAACTACAGTGGGGATTGTTACCCACAAGACTTCACTATCTGCAGATAAGAAGGGGTTGGTCAAGGCTTACAATTGGTCACTTCTGATGACCTACCCTATTAGAAGTATTACAGTGGAGACCTGTTAAGATCTACTTCATTTGAAGCTTTAGAAACACTGTTAAGTGTGCACTCTGTTAAGAGATTTGTAAAGAACGGTTAAGTCCACCTTCTACAAAAGGATTTTATATGTGATGCACTTGTTAGAATACAACTACATAAGTCTTTGATATGATGATGTATGCAATCTCTAATTGCTGATAATAGATCTAATAAAGCTTCCTATGTATGAGTAATCATCTTTTCATGATTGAATAATACCTTTTTCTACATGTTGGTAGCCTCTGTGTGCTCTTGATAACTGGTGTGGTTTGTTTCTAAACTTTGCATGAATTCTACCTTCTGCTCCTTAGATTCTCTTTGCGACTATTGACAACAATGAATTCATAATTTACAATTGATTGAACATTTATTTATACTAGATTTTAGTTCTATTCTTGATTCACGCTTCGCAATTTAACTCTCAATCCAGGGTTTACAATTTTACCTTGATCTTTAGTTAGATATGTTTTAGATCCATTAGGATGCTTTAAAACATTTACATAATGCTTTCTTGACCCTTAAGTAATGATTTAAAATAAATTAAAACTCTAAAAATAGAATTACAATGTTTTATCTAACGTGTAAAACTCAGATGCACTATTTGCGGGTTCTCTAACTGATTGTCAGTTTTGATGGTGGGTCTGCTCTGTCAATTTTTCAATTTTCTTTGTCGTCTATGTTCCTTTCTTGAACTATTCGTCGCGTATGCCTTTTCTACTTCGTCATTTTTTTTCTCAAAATTGTGTCATCGGTGATGTCCTTTGTGTTATGTCATTGACCCGTCGGTGATGTCCTATTTACTTTGTTGGTGCAACACTTGTCAATGTTCGTCGGTCAATTCCTTAGCATTTTCTCATGACCTTTTTGTTCTATCAGGTATGCTCTTTGTCTACCAATTATTCTTGTAGTTTGTCATTTATGCTTGTATTGATGATCTCTGTCAATGTTTTTCACTAAGTGTACTAATGGCAACATTAATGTCATCATTACGAATTATACAAGGTTGTTGAGATTGCTGATACGCAATGCAACCAAGATCACCTGCATGCAAAGCTATTACACAGAAGAAGAAGACAGAAAGAGGATAGAAGTATTCAGACAGCTATGGCGGCCAAAATGAAAGAGGAGACATCATGTTGAAAAGAATGATTCTATATTATCAACAATACTGAATAAAACTCCTTATGAAATACAAAGAAGACAATCCTTATAAAGGATGTCGAAACCCTAAACGGGCAACTACTAGGAAATAGAAACTTTCCTAAAACAAAGAACCTGCCTAAGTGAAACTTAAGCACTAAAGAGCAATTGCTAAATTACTCTAACACCCCCCTTAAGTGTAACTTAGGGAGAAGCAAAACTGCTAAACTACTGCAGAAAGCAGGAAAGAAGGGTCCCGGAAACTAGGCCTGATCAGGTACCCAAAACATAAAGCAAAGAGGTGTCCCAGAGAGAGGAACAAGAAGAGAGCAAGAAGCAACTCTGAAGCATGTCTGAAAACTTTGTCAGAAGATACTGCTGGAACCCCCACTGAAGTGCATGATCAGGTAGAGAAGACATGTGTCTGAA
>MU226759.1:11956-28825 GCA_018584345.1 Thuja plicata
GTTGATCCGATTCATTAGGATACATAGGTAAATTAATTTATTTTGAAAAACATGTACATGTTTTAAATTTTTTTAGGTTTAATTTTATATTTCAAAATTAAATATTTGTTCTTGTTAGATAAAATATTCAAACATGGAATTTGTATATTCTTATAGACCCCTCGAGCAAGTGGAGGATTGGATGAGGGACTAGGTGGTGAGGGCGCCTTGAGTTAGAGTTTCTATTTTGTGGATCTACATTTCTAGATACATTGTTGATATATTTCTATGTTGTGGAATTGATCTATTTGATATTTGATACATGTGTTTAGATATGGAGATTTAGATGGACTCATTTTAAAATCTTAATTTACCATGTATTAAGATGGCATATTTATATTTAAAAAAATAACATATAAAAGTTATTTAAATATTGATTTACTAATCCTACAATCAATGACATTTATATTTAAGAAATGTATCACAATCAAATTTGCACATATATAATAAATGTATTTAAACTAACACATGACATATATAGGGTTAATGTATATTTAAAATATAGGTCTTCATTTCAAAGTTAAATCAATGTATATAACCATTGTATCTAAACTATTGATATATAATAAGTAATACATACATGTAAGCAATATAAGTAAGAAATTTATGTAAAATGTGGCATATAAGTAATGAGATATTTAAAATAAATATAAGTGACAAATAAGAATATAAGTTCATATAAGTAAGCCAAGTACACATGTAACACATGGCATATAATTAATACATGTAACCAATATAAAAAAGCAATATAATTAACACATGTAAGACATATAAGTAACATATGTAAGAATATAAGTAACACAAGCAATAGTTAATGACATATTTAAAAGAAATATAAGTGAAACATAAGCATATAAGTTCATATAAGTAATCCAAGTACACATGTAACACATGACATATAAGTAATACATGTAAAAAATATAAGTAAGAAATATAAGTAACACATGTAAGGCATATAAGTAACACATGTAAGAAATATAAGTAACACATAAGCAATAAGTAATGACATATTTAAAAGCAATATAAGTGACACATAAGCATATAAGTTCATATAAGTAAGCCAAGTACACATGCAACACATGACATATAAGTAATAAATGTAACCAATATAAGTAACACATGTAATTTATATAAGTAACACATAAGCAATAAGTAATGACATAGTTAGAAGCAATATAATCTTAAGGGGATGTCTTAAGGCATGATGTCTTAAGGGGATGTTGTAGACCTTATGGCAAGACATGTTGTCAATTAATGTCAAAACACTTAGTCATTAAGTATTGCCCGAGTGATTAGTATTTCCCGAGTAACCAGAATCACCCGAGTGATTAGTGTGACCCGAGTGATCAACATATTGCTCGAGTATCAGTTTATCACCCGAGTAGACTTCTGGACCCGAGTGACAGTATTGAGCCGACTTTGTATATATTGTTTTATATCATTATGTCTAATGGAAGCCGAATTATGAAGTCATTTGTTTTGGATAAGATATATATGTAAGATGTTTTATTTATCCAAAATATGTATGTATACAAGTGTATATGCAAATATGAAGTGGCATATTGATTAGAAGATTACAAAAGTATAAAAGTACAACAGAGACTCATCCATCACAGTCAGGTGATTAATTATAAATCAAAGGATCTTATTCACCAAATCAGAGTTGCAAAAGCAGATCATCTACTGGTTCATTCTAATAGGTGGATCAACAAAATCCTCTAACTAGGTGGACCTAACAGTCCTTTGTAAATCTCCTAACAGAGTTGCATTACTTATTGTATTATATCAAATCCTTTAAACAAGGTGGACTTAACAATCATTATTTCTCCTAACAGGGCAGACCATCATAAATAGTCAATGTAAGCTCTAATAGGCTAAATTTATACTACAGTACTAAATCCCGTGGGTATCACCCCCACCCTAGTTTTACTTTCTATTTGGAAGGTTTATGGGTAACCAAATACTGTGGTATGTGTTATGAATGATTATTTCTTTTCTATGCATGTAATTAGATTAGATAATCTAATTAAGGTTAAAGAAGAATAAGTTAAATTAGTTCCTGATTCACCCCACCTCTCAGTCACATTGCATATAATATATTTCCAACAATTGGTATCAGAGCTAAAGGTTCTCTCTATAGAAGTTTAAAAGCTTGAGAAAAGATCAGAGGCAATGGAAATATACAAACTAGAGAAAGCCATTGAAAATTAAAAGATCAATCTACAAGTGGCCATGGATCAGATCAAGAAACTCAAAGAGAAACTCTCTCTTTCTTTGAAAAGAAGAAAAGATTTAGCAGTACAAATGAATGACAAGAATTACATAGAAGAAAGAATTGAAGATTTTTACAAAGACATAAGTTCTGAAGAAGCTGATGCAACCATTGAAGACTTGCTTGCAAAGAATCTAAATCTACATGAAGAAGTCAGAAATTTGAAAAGAGAACAAGAAGTTCATTAAGTCAGATTAAGTGAAGTCATAGAAAAAAAGAATCAAGCAGAAGATGAAAAAAAAATTTCACAAGAAGATAGAAGATTGTTGAGTACAAGATTAGAAGAAAAAGAAAATAGAATCCATCATTTGTCACTCTAGAAAGTAGATTTGGAAAATCAACTCAATAATGCAAATCAAGAAGTTATCAACCTAAGGACAAAAAATGAGAGACTGTAGAATGATCTCATCACTGAAAGGAAAACCAATGAAAGTATGATGAATTCACAAGGTAGTACAAATCAGTCAACTTAAATTATACATCATGGATAGATTGGACTAGGTTATACTAAAAAAGGTGAATCCTTAAAGCAAGGAGCTCAAAAGAACATGAAGCCTACTTGTAACCACTGTGGTAAGCTAGGGTATACATCAAATAAATGTTGGAGAAATGGAAAATTAAAGTTTAATGGTAAATGCTATAGTTGCAATAAACATGGACATAGAGCAAGTGAATGCACTAAAAAACCTAAGTTTGAAGGAAAATGTTTCAAATGTAACAAACAAGGTCATAGATCCTCCGAGTGTAGAACTAAAAAATGGAACCCTGCTGAACAAATAGCTAAAGAAATTTTTGGTTGGGATTATAACACATCGTACAAATGTTGTCATTGTGGAGAGTATGGACACATTGGTGCAAATTGTACAAAGACTCACCTTCAAAGAAGAAATCTTGCTAAGAGATGTTATGTATGTAATCAACTCGGTCATCTAAGAAAGAATTGCACGAATAGAGAAAAAGTGGATACTGGGTTTGAGAAAGGAAAAGCAAAGGTCTCAGAAATTAGAACTCAGATGAATAAACAATGGGTAAATAAATCCTCTAAAATTTTTGACCAAAACAATGAAGGATCAAATGGCACCCAAGATAGTGAGTTGGGTGGATCTACCATCACAGAATAGAGATGCAAGGAGATGACTGGAACTACGCATTCAAGCCATCATACATCAGTTCCAGATATGCTAGCAAGTCAAAATCCACATATTGATGCATTAGGACATATAATGATGCTAACCAAGTCAGGATCTCAGTTGCATCTGAGCTACTCTAGCTTAACCGAGCTAAGTCAGGTTTTATAAGAATTGGGAAGTTAGTTTTCATTGAGCTTTTGAGTAAGCCTGAGAGAACTACCTGAGCTATGCCAGCTACTATGTACGGAGAATTTAATGAAATAATCTAACGGTAAAAAATCTTATAAATGATGAATTGAAAAGGTTATTGTTTACAAATATTTCAATTTACAGAGAAATTTAGAGCCCTTAGCGATTCAGAGTGAATTTGTGTTTGGAAGCAAAGTTTGATCAAATTCTCCGAGCGATATGGCATCCAAATCCAACAAAAAAGTTAAGAAAGGATCCAAGATGTTGGTGAGAAATGTTTTCTGTAACCCTCTAGAGTTTAAGCTTCATTCGACAGTAGCAGAGGAAATAGATCCATTGGGAGCTCATTCCCTAATTCCTCCAAGGGTATTACTGGTTAATGACATTTGAAGCTTCTATCATTGTAACATCTAGGAGCTTGGAAAAATTGAGATGAATCAAGCGTATGATAAATTGGACATAGGCAGGAATCTGAAGCCCGAGCACAAGCATCTTGAGGTTAAAGGTTTAACCCACATCCTACACATGCCGAAGAATTTCCAAATCAAATGGATTAGATTCGTTCTTAGCCGCGTTCATGACATGCAGCTATGGTTGGAATATCCTATGAAGATCACAAAGACAATGATACACCAAGTAACTAGGTATCCCATGCTGGACAAAGCGAAGGCTACCAAAACCCTAACCAAATATAAGCTAGCTAAGTTAATTCTTGTCGAGTGGGACAAAAGAGGCATGCGACTAAATGGAGTTACTGACATGGAGTTGAATTTTGGGATTCATGTGATAGCTCACAAGATATATAGTTCCAGCAGACCAAACATTTTACCATGTGAAGCTGTGGGTTTATCTTACAAGGTGGTAAAGAACGATTAGGTATTTGACCTATCCAAGTTGGAGCTCATCCAACTAAGAAAGAATATGGAAAGCATCTAGGCATCCATGACAAATCCATGTAAGTTCAGTTCTCTTCTAGTCTGCATATTCTTTTATGTTCAGAAATTATTTCCTTCCAAGGGCACAGTAGTATGGAAGAAGGAAAAACCTATTATCCATCAGATAAATGAATTCATAGCTGAATTAGGAGATAATTTTGAGAACATCATGGATGGATATTTTGAGAATTTCAGACAGAAAATGTAGAATAGATACATGATTCCTAGACAACTAGTTGAATATTTTAAGGGTGATATTTGTTTCCTAGTCAACTGTGACAAGGTATACATTCAGGTGGTCAAGCCTAGGGTTGCATGGGTGAAACCTCTTGCATATGAGGTTAATAGAGATGAGACCAAGAACAACATTGAGGATCTTGTGAATGATTCTGTCAATCCCAAGGCACCATATTTTGGTACTTATGAAGAAGCAAAATGCAGGATATCTATAGAGATAGAGATTCCTAAGCTTTTGAAAAGATCAAAGAAAAGGATGGAACAGTTTGGAAAGAAGTATGACAAGACTTCAAACTCTCCTTTTATCACTGAGAGTAAAAAGGATACAGTTAAGATAGAATATGACATATCCGAAGAGGAAGAGGAAGAGGTAGAAGTAGAACCTCTTAAGAAGAAAAAGAGGCTAGCTCTCAAGAGAACACCTAAGGCCCTTACACCTATCCTCACTACCAGCAAACCAAGGAGATCAAGAAGGAGACTTGTATTGGGTAAAGATGATGATGATGATGAAGAAGTTGATATAGTTGTCTTCAGGAAACCACCACCTACACTTGAGCAGAAGATTGAAGATCTAAAAGGAGGGAGTGGTATGATTTCTCTTAAGTCATTGAATTATGCTTCAAGGACTAAGGAGGAAAAGAAGAAGATTGAGGAAGTAGTTGTGGAGAAAATGGCTAAATGGAAATATGACCCTTCCGAGTTGAAGAGCCATATGACTGAAGATCTGTTCAAAGCAGTATCTATTCCCTGGTTCAATGCAGTCCAAACTGAAAAAGACATAAGGGAACAAACCTTGAGGGAAGTCATGAGTGCTATGAAAAACAAAGAGATAAAAGAGGCAATGACCAAATATGAAAACAATCATACTCCCAGATTTAGGACTTTCCAGATACTGAACAAAAAGATAGAAGATGTAGTGCAGCATGCCACAACAATGTGGAAATCTATATTTGAAGTGAAAGGAGGTGATAAGGTAGAAGTACTGAGTTCAGATCCTCCTGAACAGACCAATGATGATACATTACCCGAGGTACAGATAATTGAAGAGTCTAATACCAAGAATATTGCAGTAGAAGTGATGGCATCCTTTCCCCAATCACATGTCCAGAACATATTGTCTCCGAGCAAGGATAAGAGTACAAAATCCAAATCTGAACTAATAGGAACTGAGCAACAAGCTCCACCTATTACTGGGCCAAGCACAACCAAGTCACAGATGGACATGGTAAATGTTTCTTTAGCCAGTATTGATTCTTCAGTTAACCTTGATTCAACAATTGGTACAACAAAGGTCAATGACCTAATTCAATTGAATATTGAGATACAAGTTGAGGATGGAAAAGGTAAGGAAATTATCCCTTCACCTAATCCAAAGATCAAAGGTAAGGAGAAGGAAGTGAATACTGATGAGATTGATATTGAAGAAGACATTTTGATTCCAAATTGGGGTCTTTCCAACTTGTCCGTAGAGAAAATGGATATACTTGGAGAGCTATCGAAGAGAATAGCAATCCGAAAGAAGCTTCGAGAAGAGAAAAAGAGGAACATAGTACTTGAAGATATAAAAGGCATATTCCAAGATGCACTATAGATTGAAGTCAAAGAGAATGAATTTATTATGGACCAACTTGTTGACTTAGTCTGTAAGTTTAATACAGACCTAAATGGTCAAGAGAAACTACTTGATAAAGCAGAAAGAAAGTTTGAAAACAAGGTTCTAGAGAATGTTGCAAAGAAGATTGCAATTGACCAAGTGCAACTAACCAATGTTATTAGCACTCTACAAACCACCGTGACCAATGTAGTAGCATTATTTGTAAAGTTGAGTGATACTTCTAACTTTACTATGGAGATAAAGAATAAGTTGGTAAAGATTGATGTAGATCTGAAGGAAAGTGCAAAGCAGTTGGCACTTGATCCGAGCACAAGCTCAACACACTTTTTGAAGATCAAATATTTGACTGATCTATAGGCTAAGTTACTGAGAGAAGAAGCAAGGACTAGAGAGTCTCTTACAACCATCTAGAGCCAACTCCTACCATACATGGATGCAATGCAGAAATGCATCACACATGCCAAGACACTCAATCATAACAATAATTTCTCAGTTGTAGAACTTATGATATAGTTGTCAGTCGAGCTAAAGAAATAATTTCACATCATGAAGGTGCTACAAGACAATTGGGACAACACTCTATCTCGAATTTTGAAGGTACATATTGATTTCCTATCCTACTTTGGAATTACCTTGTAGATATAGTTTTGGAATTTTTTGTCAAAAACAAGGGGGAAAGGTCATTGTATATACATTGAGGAAATACATGTATAGTTGAGTAGAGAAGAAGATATACATTACATAAACAATTAAAAAAAAATAGAGTCAGTTGGAGCCGAGCAACAGAGCAGGTGTCAAAACCCAAGCAGATGGTAAGGGGGAGTTTTGACCTATCAGATTTAGAGTACATGATAAGTGTTTTTGTCACTAATGCAAAAGGGGGAGATTATAGAACTTATGGAAAGACATGTTGTCAATTAATGTCAAAAAACTTAGTCATTCAGTATTTTCTGAGTGATCTGTATTGCCCGAGTGACCAACATCGCCCGAGTAATCGGTGTGACCCGAGTGATCAACATATTGCCCGAGTATCAGTTTATCACCCGAGTAGACTTCTAGACCTGAGTGACAATATTGAGCCGACTTTGTATATATTGTTTGATATCATTATGTCTAATGGAAGCTAACTTATGAAGTCATTTGTTTTGGATAAGTTATATATGTAAGATGTTTTATTTATCCAAAATATGTATGCATATAAGTGTATATGAGAATATGAAGTGGTATATTGATTAGAAGATTACATAAGTATAAAATTACAACAAAGACTCATCCATCATAGTCAGCTGATTAGTTATAAATCAAAGGATATTATTCAACAAATAAGAGTTGCATAAGCAGATCTTCTGCTAGTTAGTTCATTCTAATAGGTGGATCAACAAAATCCTCTAACCAGGTGGACTTAATAGTCCTTTGTAAATCTCCTAATAGAGTTGCATTACTTATTGTATTGTATCAAATCCTTTAAACAAGCTGGACTTAATAGTCCTTATTGCTCCTAATAGGACAGACCATCAGAAGTGGTCAATGTAAGCTCTAATAGGCTAAATTTATACTGCAGTACTAAATATTGTGGGTATCATCCCCACCCCAGTTTTACTTTCTATTTGGAAGGTTTCTGGGTAACCAAATACTGTGTTATGTGTTATGAATGATTATTTCTTTTCTAGGCATGCAATCAGATTAGATAATATAATTAAGGTTAAAGAAGAATAATTTTTATTGGTTCTTGATTCACCCCCTCTCAGTCACATTGCATATAATATATTTCCAATAGATGTAACTTGTCACGATGTCTTAAGGGGATATGAATCTAGTCTTAAGGAGATGTCTTAAGGGGATGTAACTTGTCATGATGTCTTAAGGGGATATGAAGCTAGTCTTAAGGGGATGTAACTTGTCATGATGTCTTAAGGGGATATGAAGCTAGTCTTAAGGGGATGTATTAAGGCACGATGTCTTACTTGTGGATTTCTTAAGGGGATATGAAGCTAGTCTTAATGGGATGTCTTAAAGCATGATGTCTTAAGTGGACATCTTAAGGGGAGATAACTTGTCACGATGTAATATATAAGTAATATACATAATTAAATTTGAACCTTCAAAGCACACACGTATCTCTAATTCAAATATGAAAGTATAAGCCATAATTATATATTAAAACATTTGATCCAAATTTATATATATACCACTCCTAGAACTCAAACTATATAGTAGTTTGTTGTATCCCTAGTTCAAATATGAAAGTATAAGCCATAATTAAACAAGTTTCTAAGCCTAAAGATCATGATAGATATAGTCTAGATCCTCTCTATCTTTTATTATTTCCAAAAAAATTTATATTCTTGAATATGCAATTTCCACTTTTGGTTGTCACGTCCTTTTTTTGGCATTGTCTCGAATTGTAGCTTTATTGCTATAACCAAGTGATTGTAATGTATAACTTTTTGTCCAGGCATGTAATCAATAAATTGAACACCAATATTATCTATTTTTGTTTGCTGATAATAGGTTCCTTCAATAAAAACTGAACTAGTACGATACTATTGTCCATCACCATCTACAGTTATTTTTGGCAATTTGTATTTTTCTTTCATTCATCTTAGTAGATACTAATATACACCTTATGTATTCTCAGGATTCACAACCATAACAAAAATATCACATATAAAGAAATCATCTCATAAATTAGAAACAAAAGGAAGATAAAATATAAACATCACTTGTCGTAAATTAAATTTAAATAAAAGATAAATAATGCGTGCACAGACACACACACACACACCTGTAACAACTAAATGAGAAATACATTCATAATCAGTTGAATATATAGGATCATGAATGTCTATGTCATTGTCATCATCTTAATAAGGAGGCATTCTAATCAATTATTTCATTTTTCATTGTGAAACATATCCACGTGCAATATTCTCATATTGACTATAATTTGCATTGTTTTCAATACAATCGGCACAAAAACATGATTTTTCTACTACTTGAATCAATGAAGGCTAGTTGTTTTCTATAGTCATCACTTGATGTAAACTTCTAATACCAAAAATTGATTGACAATTGTAAGGATTAGATCGATCAATATCTGTTACATATACATGTTCAATGAGGTTCAAGAACATTTGAGATCAATGCAAATTTTACGTGATATAAAAGTGAAATGGATGTCTTCAATTATAAATTTTAATATACTAGAAACACAAGATTTTACCTTTGACTTCCCAAAAATAACATTTGTTATCTATTATGTCACGACTAGCAAAATGACTTCGGCACCATTCAACAATTTCCTTTGAATTTTCTATGCTATTACCTAATGTGTGTGAATTAATACACCTTCATGGAATTGATTTATTTAACTACAATTCTATGGAAGAATAATGCAAATTAAACAAAATAATTGCAATCAAATCACTAAACATTTCATGGATCTCTAAATAGTATGCTAATAGAGCTCTTAGCCTTAATCTCTATCAATGACAATCCTAGAGTGAGAAATTGATACAAATGCCTAATCTAGCTCAATTCTCTCAAATATGATATGAAAATGAAACTCAAATGCTCATGATAATGCTCTCAATTCTCACAATTTTCTCTCAAAAATGCTCAAGATCTTGCTCAATTGCTCTCAAATTTCCTATAGTAATGATGCTATGCATTCAAATTTTCTAGGATTGATTATGCTTAAAAATGGCTTGTATTTATAGTAAATTCCCAAGGGTAGAGGGTAGAGTGAATTGATCATGATTAAGCCTTGGTTAGGTGAAAGGATTTGACATGGTTTCAAATGGGGAGACAATTTAAATGGTTGTCTCAAAGGTTGGGACAAAGGGACAAATTTGAGTGATTGAGATTCAATTTTGAAAATGAGCGATTGAGATTCAAATTTAGGAGTGATCCATGTGCTTTTGTGTTCTCAATTCCCATTGGATACTCAAATTCATGTTGAAATATATTAGGATTATTTAATTCAATCAATTAATTAAATAAGCCATGTAGGATGAATAGGTTCAATTTGATTTTTGATTTAAAACTATACAATTAATTGATTAAAATCATGATAAAAAACATACACAATCAAAGCTAGAAATTCAACTCTAAATTCAATGGATTGTGAAAATCTGATCGATTTAATTGATTAAAATCAATTATATAATTTGATTGATCCCTTTTAGGCTGATATTTTATTATTTGATATCATTATTAATTAATCCCTTGATTTTATTGATTTTGTCCATTTTGATTGATAAATGTCCATTTGAATTGATTTGTATCCATTTTGAAGCATTTTGAAGCATTTTGCTAAGATTTGCAGATTTGGATGATTCTAGGGCACCTGCCCAGTTTTGGGTGTCTACACCTAATTAATAAATATCTAACTACCAGTTTAAATAAAATGAAGGAGCTCCAAATATATATACCTTATGCAAATTAAATTAAGAAATAGATATAAACATTAAGTATTCACACCATTTGTACCTGCAATCTCATGTTGGCGAAGTGCACGCTTCACACATGCTCCCATTCCATTGTGCTCTCCTTTCCCATGTCCACTTTAAAAAAGGTTCCACATAAACTTAACATTGCATCTTGCATGTTGCATGGATAGCCAATTAAAGGCTTTGATAGACTTAAATTGTCTTGTAAAATTACAAATCAAATCAAAACCAATTACACAAACATGTAAATCAAGAATTTAAATATATACACATGTATGTTCTCTGAAATTAGATTAAAAGTAAATAATAACTTAAAAATGAGAATGAAAATCAATCTCAAAATTTATGTACTTACCCACACAACCATCAGACCAAATCTAATGTTGTGAAGCATGTATCCCACGATTCTCAAGATCCTCAAAAAAACATTTTAAAACAATGGGCTCCAAAGCTCTTATCATGAACCTTATCATCGCTGATATAGAAATAAACCTCCTTGATGATAATGTGATCATTTGGATCATTACTTTTTACACCATCCAAATCAAATTGTGCTTTTTTATAGATCACTTGCACAAATATTGTTACTTGATCAGAATGATAATATCAAGCCTGAATCTGTGATTGAGGGAAAAATGTATAGTTCTCAGAGAAATCTACTATTGAAAGAATACAAATAGGTGGAAAATAATTTTTGAAATCACGATATTGTTTATCTTGTCATCGTGCACCATGACAATGATGGATATTTGGATAAATCATAGTACATAAACTATTAATAAATTCAAGGTAGGGCAATTCATTCTCCTTCAATGCAATTTCTTTGGATTCATCTCTTGTCTTAGTTCGGTATGTCTCATATTTAAATCTCTTCCACAAAAATGTCGTTGTAACATCAATACTATCAATTTACCATGGAAATTTTTACAAATCTCCACAATCAACGCATGCATTTTTTATGCACTATACATTGAAGTCATATGAATCTTGTGATTTAAAATAGAATTCACAAATTGTGTCGTACTTCCATGGATGGTCATATTTGGATTAAGTACCGCCATACCTTTTTTATATGATTGAAAGTATAGATGAAAATCAACATGATTTCAACAGAAACAAGTTTCACGTACCTTATTTATGCGTACAAAGCAAGGGCACAATGTCTCAAATATTCTCTAAAATATTTTCACATTTGAAAATCCTTGTTTGAACGCTTCAAACAGTTCACTCTGTGTTGTATCTATAAAATGTTTTGGGTGTTCAATTTTCTTACTGGTCTCTTCTTATTTCATCTATATAGTCTCCCTTCTATTAGAAGAAACACATGAGTGGCTCATCCAATATTCAATCACATGTCTCTTGACATCTTCATAAATTCTATCTTTTCGGGAAAGTCTACAAATATTTACCCAATTCTTTTCAATGTTTTCATCTAGCATATTGCACATCCTGATATACCTTTGAACATTTATTCTAGACACATTCATTAATTTAAAAATCTCTTGAACTTGTCTTCTATGTGACAACCACTTACTAGAAATTATAGTCATCAAAGCTCTATGTGCATCACTTAAATCAGCTCCTTAACTTGTCTTATTAATAATGTTCAATGCATCTTGCAAATTTTTAACTATTATTTCTTTTACATGACCTCCTAGTTTTTCCTATTATCAACACCCAACAAATCCAAAACATGAGTCATTTTTTTTTTTTTGAATAACTTGGAAAATAATTGTGCTCTTCCAACCACAAATGTTTTTTCAAAATATTTATCCCACATGTTTTTGGAATGCAATTTGATTGTGCTTTCAGGTACCATGTATTCAGATGAGATTCGACTAAAAACAGAATCCTCATTCATGTCCATCAAATTTTCTATGTCATTTGAAACAAAGTATAGAAATTTAACTTCCAAATAATCACCTTCAATAGTCCTTCACAAAAAATGGCTTCAATACTCCACAAAAATGCTTTAATGCTCCTTCGAAAAAAATGCCTTCGGAAAAAACTATTGCTTCAATTGGACGCGACCGCTCATGGGATAGTTGTGCTCGTGGGGACTCATTCGAGTAGGTTTTAACCGAATAGGATTTGGCTGAAACCTAATCGGCCGAGTCCACTTATCTGGTATGCCATGTGGCAGCCACATCATCATAAAAAAAAGAAAATAGCAGAAGTTTTGCCTTTTGCATTTGATTTCTCCATCAAAACTCCACTTGTTGAAAAAAATAAAATTACACTTTTGTAAGGCTCAAAGTCAGGAATATGGTGATATAATATTTTGATTATTTTGATTTGAAATACTATATTAAATTTATAAATTACTACAAGTAGGTATACTAACCTATGAGAAGACGTTGATTCAAAAAAAGAAGAAAAATAGTAAAACATATCAAAAAATGTAAAAAGTTATATATAATGTTGGAGATTTGCTTTTGTGCAAATAATTGATTGTATGTTTTCCATTGACGACAACACATAATATACAACAAATATCCTATATGAAATTATTAGTATAGATGCTTTGGAGCTATGCGTGTTTATTTCCATGGTGTATATATTTTCTAGTTACTATGTGCATTCACGCCGAGTCAGATATACAGTTTCAGTTGAGTTATGATTAATCAGTTATGGCAGTTACAGTTTCTGAAGTTTATCTGTTAAGGAGCCGAGGTAAATATAGTGTTTCTTGAGTTGTACCTATCTTCATGATATGTGTGTTTGTATTCATGTTTAGTTATGAGTTAAAGATAATTATCTAAAGGCGCTAAATGTGTTTCAACAAAATCTTGATGTTAGAGTTAATTTGGTGAAGCTGACTTTGTGAAGCGTCACGTCTATTCAATTTGTGTTGCATGGTATTAATCTTTATTGCGTGCTTGGTTGATCCAACAAGGAAGTTGAGGAAGTGTTTCCAGATACCGTCGTGACCTTATCCTTGGTGAAGATACATATAATAGTTAAGTTATGCTCACTAAGTGTCGCAAATGTTGTGAAGAAGAAAAGACAGAGAAGAGTAGAGAATCAGAAAGAATAAGTTGAAGATCTATGTGAAGAAACAAAAGTTTATTGCAATTCATTGGAACTGATCAAGACAGTAGGTCTACTCAAATAGTTCATTTACCAGATATAGTGTATATCTATTATACTGAAGGTTGTAGCCTTCACCATCTTAGCAGTGAGTTATTGGATAGTGAGTCCTCACCCTTAACAAGGTTATCTATAAAAGACTCCTAACAAGGTCCGACCTTTAACCAGGTCTCTGTACTTCTTGTATTGTAAAGATCAACTCCTAACAAGGTTGTAAGATCTTCTAACAGGGATCATTATAAACTAGTGCAGTTATTTGTGGGTGCTAATTCCCACCGGGTTTTTTGCCTATTTTGTTTCCCCGTAATCAAATTGTTCAGTAATCTATTGTGTTATCTAAATGTGCATTTACTTTATATCAAATTACATTAAAGAAAGAGAAAAGAATTAAATTTACTGATAACTGATTCACCCCCCCTCTTAGTTATCATTGGGACTATTCCAACAATTGGTAATAGAGCCAAGTGCCTTGGAGAGAAAGCCTAACAGCTTAAGGTAGATCAGATGGCATACTTCAGGAAAGAGAGTCCTAAGTTCGATGAAGAAAACTCTCTTGACTAGAAGAACAAAATGATAACACATCTTCAGTGTGTTGGATTTGAGATCTATGAGATTGCCACTCAAGAATTTGAAATTCCCACCTTGAAAGATCTTGCAGCTGATGACTCTACTATAAAACAAAAGGAAGTGTTCACTAATAATGCAATTGCTAAAGAAGCCTTAATCAGTGCCCTATCCAACAGTGAATTTTCTGAGATCAAGAAGACAGATAAAGCATACTCTATTTGGAAATACTTAGAAGATATGTTTGATGGAGACATCCAAGAAAAAAATGCGCTCAGAAAGACATGGAAGAAAAGATACAACAATTTAGAGATGTTACCTAAAGAAAAAATCAGAGCTTACAATCAGAGGATTAATGAAGCAGCATCAGGTATAAGAAACAATGACGGAGAAATATTAGAGGAAGATATAATGGAAAAATTAATGACCACATTGACAGCAGACTATGAGAGCAAGATCAATATCCTAGATGAGACTATGAAATTTTCAAAAGACTTCAAAAGGGAAACCTTGATCAGCAAAATATCTGCATTTGAGATATCTAGATTGAAGACAGAACCTAAAAGTGAGACAGCCTTCAAAGCCACAGTCCATAACAAGAAATCTATAAGCAACTCTAGTAATAATGAAGAAGTGGATACATAACTAGAAGAAATAATTGCTATGATTACCAAGAAGGAAAGGAAAGGTAAAGGGAAATATGAAGGACAACTATCATTCAAATGTTTCTCATGCAACAAAGTTGGCCACTTTGCATCCAAGTGTCCTACAAGAGTCAAGAAATTTAGATCAGATTACAAACCTAAGTACACTAAAGAATGTTATCATGCTAAGGATGGTGTAACTGATGATGACTCAGGAGAAGATGAAATTGGATTTTTTTCCATTAAAGACATTGAGAAGATGCTTGAATAAATGGACAAAGAAGATGAAGTAAAAGAACATGAGTCAACATTAGTTTCAAAAGCTCACATTAGAACTGACTGGATCATTGACAGTGGATGCTCACACCACATGACAAGAGATAAAGACAGATTTGTACATTTGGACAAGTACAAAGGTGGCATGGATAGATTTGGAGATAACACTCCCAAACCTATCATAGGAAGAGGTTCTATCACCCTAGATGGAAAGAACAAGATAGATGATGTTCTCTATGTTGATGGTTTGCATCATAACTTACTAAATGTTGGATAGTTGCTTGATAAAGGATATCAGTTGGAATTCAAAAAAAACTAGTGCATCATTAACAACAAAGAAGGAGACATGATTTCATTAGGCTCAAAGACCAAAGGTAATGTTTTTCAGCTCAACTCAAAAGTAAGTTTTTTTGTTGCAAAATTAGATGACAACTGGCTATGGCACAAGAGACTTTGTCACATCAATTTTGACAACATAGTCAAGATAAGTAATGTAAAGGCAGTAAGAGACCTTCCTAGCATTGCAAGACTAGTTGACACCATGTGCAGGGAATGTGTGATGGGGAAGCATGTGAGGAACTCATTCAGGAGAAAACAAAACTCTACTGAAAACAAATTAGATCTGATACATACAGGCCTATGTGGACCTACTCAAACAAGATCTTACTATAGAGAAATGTATTTTATTTTGTTTGTTGATTATTTCTCAAGGATGATGTGGGTTGTGTTCTTAAAACAAAAATCTGAAGCTTTTGAGAATTTCAAAGTATTCAAAGCTAAGGTTGAGAATGAATCTAGATTAAAGATAAAATGTCTAAGATCTGATAGAGGAGGAGAATTCACCTCTGACCACTTTTATGACTACTGTGAAGAACATGGAATCAAAAGATAGTTAAGTGCACCCAAAACCCCTCAGCAGAATGGGATAGCAAAAAGGAGGAACAGGATAATACTTGACACAACATGCACTATCATGATTGAAGGAAAGGTTACCCATACCTACTGGAGAGATGCAGTCAATATAGTAGTTTACACTATCAATAGAATACAATTGAGACCAGGCACAGACAAGACACCTTATGAACTTTGGTTTGGTAATGTACCTATTGTAAAATACTTCAGAATCTTTGGAAGCAAGTGATACATCAATAGAGATGATAGAACTGGTAAGTTTGATGATAGAAGCAATGAAGGTATTTTTCTTGGTTACTCTACTAAAAGAAAATCCTATAGATGTTTCAATCTAAGATTAAAGAAGATCATTGAAAGTACTCATGTGAAGATTGATGAGAAGTTTATAATTCAAGAAAGATATTATGACTATGCTCCCATGATTGAAGATGAGCCCAAACCCATCAATAAGGACACAGTTATTGAAGAAATGTTTGATTGTATTGATGTTTCATGTAACAATCCTGAACCAAGTG
>MU226759.1:29075-56653 GCA_018584345.1 Thuja plicata
TGCCATGCAAGAAGAATTAGATCAAATAATCAAGAATGAAACATGGGAACTGGTCCCTAGACCTCATGACAAGAACGTGATTGGAACTAAGTGGATATTCAGGAACAAAATGAATGAAGAAGGCACAATGGTAAGGAACAAAGCAAGATTAGTATGTAAAGGATATGCATAGAGAGAAGGAATAGAATACACTGATCCATTTGCCTTTGTGAATAGACTTGAAGCTATCAATTTGTTTTTGGCCTATGCAACACTCAAGAACTTTAAGGTATATCAAATGGATGTCAAATCAGCATTTCTGAATGGTGACTTGAAGGAAGAAGTCTACATAGAGCATCCTGAAGGATTCAAACTTTCAGATAAACTAGACATGGTATGCAGATTAAAGAAAGCACTTTATGGACTTAAATAGGTCCCAAGAGCGTGGTATGAGAGACTTGATGGTTGCTTAACAAAGATAGGATATAGAAAAGGAGTAGCAGACTATAATTTATATATAAGAGAGATAGATGAAGGACTAATACTTGTTGCTATTTTTGTTGATGACATATCTTTGGAGGTAATGACAAAATTAGTGCAGAATTTGCCAAAGAAATGAAAAGTGAATTTGAAATGAGCATGATTGGACCTATCAAATACTTTCTTAGATTGAATGTAAAACAAACTGACAAAAGCATATTCATAAATCAGTCTAAGTATGTGAAGGAGATATTAAAGACCTTCAAGATGGAAGATTGCAAACCAGTAAGCACCCCCATGATAACAGGATCCAAGCTTTCCAAAGATGATGATTCCACAATAGTTAACAAGACCCTATACAAGTCTATGATTGGAAAACTCATATATCTCACTCAATCTAGACCTGAAATTTCTAATGTAGTTGGCATTGTTGGAAGATTTGTAGTTGAACCCAATCAAAATCATCTAATGAAAAAAAAAGAATATTCAGATACCTAAAGGGAACTATAGACTATGGTTTATGGTATCCTAACTCAGAGAACATACAACTTCATGTGTATACAGATGCAAATTGGGCAGGTTGTGTTGATGACAGAAAGAGCACATCAGGAGGAGCAGTATTTCTTGGAGATAGGTTGGTCACTTGGACAAGTAAAAAGAAGAATTGTATCTCTCAGTCAATAGCAGAAGCTGAGTATGTTGCAGCAGCATTGAATTGTTCAACAATGGTTTGGATCAAACAGATGATTAAGGACTTTGGTATTTAGATTGATTATCCTATTGGTATTCAATGTGACAACACTAGTACTATCAATATGTCAAAGAGCCCTATGATGCATGCAAAGACAAAACACATTGAGATCAAATATCACTTCCTAAGAGAAAAAGTTGTAGACAAAGAAGTAAAGTTGGATTATGTAAGCACTAAAGAACAACTAGCATATATTTTTACAAAACCTCTATCAAAAGATACTTTTGAGTATCTCAGGGAGAAGTTGGGAGTAATTCCCTTTCCTGAGTCTGATTAGAACTTGCAGAAACAACATCAGTCCTTGGTGACTGATGAATGGTTGACTACTCTACTTCTAGAGTAGTACCTATACTTAATGGTGTTTAACACCCTTTGTCATTGATGTCAAAGGGGGAGTATTAGTACGCGGGACCATATACTCTAGGGGAGTATACGGAGAAACAATAGTGAAGAGGAACCTTTGATGAGGATATTGAGAATATTGTAAAAAGAAGGAAGAAACTTTGAGTTGATGATATCATATATTGCCATCAATGTCAAAGGGGGAGATTGTTGGAGATTTGCTTCTGTGCAAATAATTGATTATATGTTTGCCATTGATGACAACATATAATATACAGCAGGTATCCTATATGCAATTATCAGTACATATGATTTGGAGCTATGTGTGTTTATTTCCATGGTGTATACATGTTCTAGTTACTACATGCATTCACGCCGAGTCAGATATGTAGTTTCAGTTGAGTTATGATTAATCAGTTATGGCAGTTACAATTTCTGAAGTTTATCTGTTAAGGAGCCGACGTAAATACAGTCTTTCTTGAGTTGCACCTATCTTTGGGATATGTTTGTTTTTATTCATATTTAGTTACGAGTTAAAGATAATTATCCAAAGGTGCTAAATGTGTTTCAATAGAATCTTGATGTTAGAGTTAATTTGGTGAAGCCGACTTTGTGAAGTGTCACGTCTATTCAGTTTGAGTTGTGTGGTCTTAATCTTTATTGTGTGCTTGGTTGAGCCGACAAGGAAGTTGATGAAGTATTTCCAGATACCTTCATGACCTTATCCTTGGTGAAGATACATATAACAGTTTAGTTATGTTCACTAATTATCAAAAATGTTGTGAAGAAGAAAAGACAGAGAAGAGCAGAGAATCAGAAAGAATAAGTTAAAGATCTATGTAAAGAAACATAAGTTGATTGCAATTAATTGGAACTGTTCAAGACAGCAGGTCTACTCATATAGTTTATTTACCAGATATAGTGTATATATGTTAAACTGAAGGTTGTAGCCTTCACCATCTTAGCAGTGAGCTATTGGATAGTGAGTCCTCACCCTCAATAGGGTTATCTGTAAAAGACTCCTAACAGGGTCCGACCTTTAACCAGGTCTTTGTACTTCTTTTATTGTAAAGATCAACTCCTAATAGGGTTGTAAGATCTTCTAATAGGGATCAATATAAACTAGTGTAGTTATTTGTGGGTGTTAATTCCCACCGGGGCTTTTGCCTATTTAGTTTCCCCATAATCAAATTGTTGAGTACTCTATTGTGTTATCTGAATGTGCATTTACTTTATATCAAATTACATTAAAGAAAGAGAAAATAATTAAATTGACTGATAACTGATTCACCCCCTCCCCCTCTCAGTTATTCTTGGAACTATTCCAACATATAACACTAGAGGAGAGGTACCCCTTCAAGAATATGTAATTTGTTTTTATTTTGGTGCAGATTTGATGGAGGAAATATGGTGGGAGACCAAACCTGTCAATTTTGGGTAAGTTCAACTTTGATTAGTTATAATGGACAAACTATACATCGAAAACCAATCTTTTTTTTTTTTTCTGCACTGCCTATACATGCCATCTACAACATATTTTGAAATGAAAGGAAAAAAATGATTATTTAATTTTTTTTCTGGTGGGAGGTAGACCCCCTAATTTGCAATGTTTTAGAACAATAAAAAATTGGACTTAAAAAAAACATATTAATAGTTTTTCAATTTTTTTTTTAAATAATAGGCATAAACTTTGTCCAATTTTACACATTTCATCAGTTTACATCATCTTCAAATTCCAAACAAAAATCTTACTTTTATATCGTTAAAGTTGAACAGTTTTGGTGTTGATAACCATTTCCTTTATAAAAGTGTGACACAATACTGTGCTTTTACTGAATGGAAACCTACAACTAAATAAAGATAAACCTAAGAATAGGAAAAACACTCCTAATTTTATCTCAAGTGTAATAGATTATTCAAAGACCCAATTATTATAAAACCTCTCTTAATTAAACCATAGGGAGCAACTAAAAATGTTAAAAGAATCTCTCTCTCTCTCTCACACACACACACACACACACACACACACACACACACACACACCTCCCCTCTCTAGGGTGTCCCCTCCATGTCTTCCTCTCTCCATCTCTATCTCCTCCTCCCTCTTTAAACTCTCATCTCACCTCTCTCTCCCACTCTAGGAATATCATCACTCTTTCTAGTTCTCTCAATCCCTCCATGTCTACCTCTCCCTCCATCTCTTCTTACTCCTCTATCTATATTTTTTCTTTTCTCTCTCTAGTTTTACCCTCTCTAATTCCTTTTCCTATCTAGGATGTTCCCTCCCTTTATTCCTCTCTCCCTCTATATCCCCTCCCTCCTTGAATCCCCATATCACCTCTATCTCCCCATCTAGACTCTAATCTCTCTTCCCATATATCTTCTCTCTTGGGATAGGTATCTAACTCCCTCAACTTCTATCTCTCCCTCCACCTCTTTAAAATCCTCTATCTCTCTTTGTTCTTTTGTCTCTTTATGTATTCCCTCTATTATTCCCCCTCCATCCTTATCCCAATCTCCCCCCTCTCTTTTCCCTTTGTCTCTCCTCTTCTTTGTTCCTTGTCTCTCTACATCATGGCCTCTCCACCCACTTCATATGGTTTTGGGTTTAGGGTACAAGATTGATGGTACACACTTTAGGATAAATAGGATTGAAGGATTTTTTTGTATTGATAGTGATGGCTTAATGGTTGGGGGTATAAGGTATATGGTTGATAGTTTAGCATAAATATGGTTTTAGGGTTTTAGTTAAACTACTATAAAAAAAATTTGCTTTTTCTTTTCTTCCTAGTAGTTTTCAACTTTGATTTGCAGTGACAAATTTCTTAATGTGCAATTTTATATTATGACTTTTAAAAAAGAAATGTTGATGGTGAAACATAAATGCAGACAAAAACATCTATTTCCTAACACAATATTTTGAAACAATATTTTTGAACTCACAATAAGGACATAATTTTTATCTACAAATTTAAAAACATTAATTTTCAAAAGTATTCATGCCTAGCTGGAAACATTTAAAAAAATATTTTTTTTTGTCAAAGATTGCAAATGTAGACCTTATCGAAAGAATTATTGTCAATTAGTGCCAAAATAATTAGTCATTCATATGGTTACAGTGTTAACTGAGCTAGAAGTTTCCAATGTCAACTGAGCGGTTAGTTCCAAGCAGTTTCTGACAAGTTGCCAGTGTTAACTGAGTTTCAAACCATCTCTGAGTGATCAATGTAGACCGAGCACCCAGTGTCAACCGATTGCGAGAGTTGCCAAGTTCACTGTTCTCCCGAGTGTCAGTATATCACCTGAGTTGATTACTGGACCCAAGTATCAACATTGAGTTGACTTGGTGAATATTGTTTGAAACTATTTGATATGATTGTAGCCAACTTGTGGAGGTAATTAATTTGGATAGGTATATATGTAAGACACTTTGTTTATCCAAAAATATCAATCATTACAACAACATTGAATATATGTATAGATGTGAATATGAAGAAGTAGATTGACTAGAAGGATACAATAGTATAAAGGAATAGAAGAGACTCATCTATCACATTCAGGTGATTAGTACTACATCAAATGATCTTATTCAGAAAATCAGAGTTGCATAGAAGATCATTCACTTATTCATCCTAACAGGTGTATCAGTCAAATCCTTTAACAGGGTGGACCTAACAGTCCTTCACAAATCTCCTAATAGAGTGCATACTTAACTATATTGTATAAATCATTTCACAAGGTGGACCTAACAGTCCTTATTGCTCCTAATAAGGTAGATCATTAGAAGTGGTCAATTGTAAGCTTAACAGGCCAACTTTATTACTGTAGTTCTAAAGTTGTGTGTATCATCTCCACCCCAGTTTTAATTTCTATTTGGAAGGTTTCTGGTCACCAAATCTTATGTAAAGTATTATGAATGTTTATTTCTTTTCTATTGCATGCATGCAATTAGATTAGACAATCTAATAAAGGATAAAAGTAAAGAAGTTTGATTGGTTCCTGATTCACCCCCCCTCTCAGTCACCTAGCCTGCAATATATTTCCAACAATTTGTATCAGAGAAAAGGTTCTCTTATCAGAAGTTTAACAACTTGAGAAAAGATTAGAGGTAATGGAAATATACAGACGGGAGAAAGACATTGAAAATGAAAAGATAGATCTACAAGTGGCCATGGATCAAATCATAAAACTCTAGGAGAAGCTCTCTCATTCCCTAAAAAGAAGAAAAGAATTAGCAATGTAAATGAATGAAAAAGGATACATAGAAGGAAGAATTGAAGATTTTTGTAAAGAAAGAAGTTCTGAAAAAGATGATGCAGCCATTGAAGACCTACTTGCAAAAAATCTCAGTTTACATGAAGAAGTCAGAAAGTTGAAAAGAGAACAAGAAATTCATTCAGTCAGAATATGTGAAGTCATGGAACAAAAGAACCAAGCAGAAAATGAAAAATAAATGACACAAAAAGATAAGAGATTTCTAAGTACAAGATTTGAGGAAAAAGAAAATGAAATCCATCATTTGTCACTTCAGCAAACAGATATGATAAATCAACTCAACAATGCAAATCAAGAAGTTATAAATCTGAGGACTGAAAATGAAAGACTGCAAAATGATCTCAATACTTAAAAGAAAACCAATGAGAGGATGATGAATTCACAAGAAAGCATGAATCAGTTGATAGAGAAAACTCAATTCAGACATCATGGAAAGACTAGATTAGGTTATACTGAACAAGGTAAATCCTCATAGCAAGGAGCTCATTAGAATGAGAAACCTACATGCAATAATTGTGGTAAGTTAGGGCATACATCAAATAAGTGCTGGAGGAATGGGAAGTCAAAGTTTAATGGTAAGTGCTACAGTTGCAAAAAACATGGACATAAGGAAAGTGAATGCACTGAGAAACCTAAGTTTGAAGGAAAATGTTTCAATTGTAACAAACAAGGTCATAAACCTTTAGATCGAAGAATTAATAAATGGACCCCTGTTGAACAATTAGCTGAGACAATTTTTGGTTGGGATTACAACACATGGAACATATGTTGACATTGTGGCAAGTATGGGCACATTGGTGCAAATTGTACAAAGACTCACCTCAGAAAAAGGAATCCTACCAAGAGATGTTATGTGTGTAAAAACTTGGTCATCTAAGAAAGAATTGTATGAATAGAGAAAAAATGGATACTAGTTTTGAGAAAGGAAAAAAAAAAGTTTCTAAAATCAAAACTTAGATGAGTCAACAGTGGGTAAGAAAGTCTCCTGATAATTTATACCAAAACAATGAAGGAACAAATAGCACCCAAAATGGTGAGTTGGGTGGAACCACCATCTCTAAATAAAGATGTAAGGAGATAATTGGAATTGTGCATACAAGCCATCATACATGAGTTTGAGATATCCTAGCAAGTCCAAATCTGCATATTGATGCACTGGGACACATTATGGTTCTTACCGAGTCAAGATCTCAGTTATAACTGAGCTATACAGGATTAACTGATTTAAGTCGGGTTGTATGTTTTCAAAGATGTGAAGTTAGTTTTCGCCGAGCTTCTCCCTGATCAGTTCATGATGAGTAAGTCTGGGAGAACTAACCGAGCTATGAAAACTATTGTTTACGGAGAATTTAATGAAAACTTAAAGGTGAAATTTCTCATAAATGCTGAAATCAAAAGGTTATTGTTTACCGAGTTTTATAGTTTGCAGAGAGATTAAGAGCTTTTAGCAATTTTAGAGAAAATTTGTGTTGGAAAGCTTTAGTTGCAATAAAGTTTCATTGATCTACTAAGAATTATTGCATCTTCATCCCGCAGTAAGATCAAGAAGGAATCCAAGATGTTAGTGAGGAATATAGTCTGCAAAGTGCCAAAGTTCAAACTTTATCCAGCAATCGCAGAGGAGATAGATCCAATGAGAGCCCATTCCCAAATTCCTCCTAAGGTACCGTTGATTCACAAAATTCAAACTTTCTATCATTGTACCATTCAACATATAGGCACATTTGAGTTGAATCAAGCATATGAGGCACTATGTGCAGATGGAAACCTGAAGCCGGAACACAAGCACCTCGAAGTTAAGGTTTAAACCATATCTTGCATATGCTGAAGAATTTCCAGATAAAGTGGATTAGGTTTATTCTGATCCGTATTCACGACATACATTTCTGGCTGGAGCAACCCATGAACATCACCAAGATGATGATACACCGAGTGACAAGGTACCCAATGCTTAATAAACCTAAGGCGACTAAA
Source organism: Thuja plicata (assembly GCA_018584345.1). NCBI lineage: Eukaryota > Viridiplantae > Streptophyta > Pinopsida > Cupressales > Cupressaceae > Thuja > Thuja plicata. Next base: position 36,877 of record MU226759.1, read on the forward strand.
ACCCTACCCTGAGATGATCTAGCTAAGAAGACTCTTGTTGAGTGGGATGGAAGAGGCATGGAGTTGAATGGAGTCACTGACATGGAGATAAAGTTTGGAATTCATGTAATTGCACATAATATTTATAGTTCTAGCTGACCAAATAGTGTTCCATGTGAGGTTGTGGACTTGGCATACAAAAAGGTAAAAACCAATCTCTCATTCAACCTCGCCAAGTTGCAGCTCATCCAACTGAGAAAAAACATGGAGAGCATCCAGGCATATAAGACCAATCCATGTAAGTTCGGTTCACTCTTGGTCTGCTTATTCTTTTATGCTAAAAAAAATTTCCGTTCAAAAGGCATAGGTGTATGGAAGAAGGATAGGCCTATAGTATATCAGATCAATGAGTTTATAGTAGAATTGGGAGACAATTTTGTAAGCATCATGGATTCTTACTTTGAGAGTTTCAAAGAGAAAATGGAAAATAGATTTAGAATTCCTAAACAATTGGTAGAAAACTATAAGGAAGAAATATGCTTCGTAGTTGAATGTGACAGAGTGCACATCCAAGCAGTCAAAACTAGGGTTGCATGGGTGTAACCTCTTGCATATGAGGTTAACATTGATAAGACTAGATATATTAGTGAGACTCTTATCAATGAGCCTATTGATCCTAAAGAAGCATATTTTGGTACTTATGAAGAAGCTAAGGGAAGAATATCATTAGAAATCGAGATTCCCTGAATCTTGAAGAGAGGAAGAAAGATAATTGAGAAATTTGAAAAGAAATATGGCAAGTCATCAGACTCTCCTCTTATGATCACCAAAGGCAAAGGGGATGAAATAAAGGAAGAAGAAGAACCTAAGAATGAAGAAGAAGAGGTAGAAGAAGAGCCTCCTAAGAAGAAGAGGCCGGCCCCCAAGAAAACACCAAAGGTCTCTACCCTTGCCTTCACTGCAGACAAACCCAGGAAATCTAGAAGAAAACTGAAGTTGCAAAAAGAAGACGATGAAGAAGAAGAAGAAACAATTACATTCAAGAAGCCACCATTTACCTTTGAGCAAAAGAATCGAAAATTTAAGGAAGGTAGTGGTATGTCGAGTCTTAGATCACTTAGGTATGCTTCTAGAACCAATGATGAGTAGAAGTTGGTTGAGTATGCATTAATAGAGAAGATGAAAAAATGGAAGTATGATCCATTTGAATTGAAAATCCAAATGACTAAAGACCTTCTTAAGGAAATCACCATTCATTGGAACAATGCAGTCTAGACTGAAAGGGACATAAGAAAATAAAAATTGAAGCAAGTCATGCCTAAATTTATTGATAAGGAGGTAAAATATTCTATGTGTAAGTATGAGAGTAGACATACTCCAAGGTTTAGAACTTTTCAAATTTTGGGCAAGAAAATAGAGGATGTTGTGCAGACTACAACTAGGTTGTGGAAGTTCATTTTTGATATCAAGGGAGACAAGGAAGATGATCAGACAGAGGGACCGAGTATAGAACCTTATGTATAGGTTAAAGATGAAGAACTACCTAAGGTATAAACTATTGAGTAATCTGATGTAGAGTAGATAGTAGTGGTAGTGATGGCATCCTTACCCCAATCACCTAGTCCAATTGTCTTATTTCTGAGCAAGGAAAAGACCACAGATCCTACATCAGGTTTAGTAGGAATCGAGCATCAGGCTCTACCTACTACTAGGCCAAGCCATACCGAGTCACAACAAGATATTGTGAATATTTCAACAGTTGGTACTAATTCTATAGATAATGCAATGATACTTAACGACATGCTTCAAATGAACATTAAGGATAAGAATGATGGAGAAGGTAAGGAAATTTCTCCTTCACCTAATCCTAAGGTCAAGGGTAAAGAAAAGGAAAAAATTATTGATGAATTTGACCTTGAGGAAGACACTGTGATTCGTAATTGGGATATTTCTATCCTGACAGCCGAGTAGATGGACATCCTTAGGGAGCTAGGGAAGAAAAGAGAAAAACAATAGAAGCTCCAAGCTGAGAAGAGAAGGAACAGAGTACAAGATGAAATCAAAGGTATATTCCTAGATGCACTAGATATTGAGGTCAATGAGAAAGACTCCATAATGGACCAACTTGTTGACATAGTTCACAAGTTTAACAAAGATCTAAGTGGTGAGGAGAAATTGCTGTAGAAGGCAGAGAGAAAATTTGAGAATAAGGTTTTAGAGAATGTTGCAGGTAATATTGTGTAAGATATAAAAATATTACATTTAAAGAATGGGATTGATATATTATATTTAAAGAATGTTTGTATATGAAATAGAATGCATTTGAAATGTAGGGGGTAAATAAGATGCTCTCCTTTTATCCTTAGATACACAAATGAAGTATCCAAATTTATTAGCCCCAAAGGAAGGCTCAATGCATAAATGAATCAATCATTTGGAAATAAGAGAAAAGAGGAAGACTTAAATACCCATTTTTTTATTTGAATGTGTGATAGGTTTAGGAAGATTAATAGTTTTAATTGAATTGAACAAGAGAAATGTACTAACCTTAAAATGTTATAGATCTGAATAATTCTATTTTCGGGGGTCCGCACTCAGTTTCTAGAAATTCTGAGACCGAATCTAGAACAAAAACATAGAGACAAACAAAACCCAGAAATAATTTTTTCTGTTCTGACATAGTTCAGATTTTGACCCTCAAGGCAATGTCATTATTGACCCAAAATTTATGATTCTGACCTAGGACAAAATTGACCTATAAATTTTCCCATAGGAAATCAATTTTCAGATCCCAAATTTTTTTTGAAAAGGGTATCCGAATCTGCACTCCGATCTACTGTTCCAAACCTCTACCTGCAAGAAAAATGGATCGTTTGTTGGTGGGAGGGGTTTGCCTTGGTCAAACCCTAGTTTTGGAATTAACCTCAAAGTATAATTGAAATTGCATAAGTAAAACAAAGTAAATGAACAAATTTATTTTGCTTGTAGAAGCCCTTGTGGCAGATTCAAATCCGTGAATCCACAAGTATGTATGCACCAAAAAGGATGTAGGTTGTAGAATGTAGGATGTCTCTAATCAATTGCTTGTAGATCTTCAACACCAATATTGAACTGGTTTTTGAATAGGAAGAGTCTTGGAGGAGTGTGGATGGAGAAATCTTCAACAAGAGGGCTCCATGGAGCTTAAATCCTTCAATGGCCACCAATGGATCTTCTTGATGAAATGAATACTTGAGAAGTGCTTGAATGCTTGACAATGGATGAATGCTTCAATGGCTACTTGGCTTGCTTCAAATATTGATCCTTCACCTTTGGATCTCACTCTTCAAGTCTTGATTTCTTGTGATTATTCTTGATGATGGTTATGGTTGCTTGTGGTTACCAAGTCTTAGAGAAAATGAGAGGAGAAAGCTTCCTTTTATATGAAACTAGGTCACAATATTCTAGAGAGGCATACATAGGAGAATTGAATTCCAATTAGACCCATACCCCTAGAAGAGGACCTATATTAAATATAATTTAAGATTTATTATTCTAAAGATCGAAACAGCTAACCCAGAAGCAGGAATTAACATTTTCCAAAGCCTCACATCCGGAAACCCTAAAATTATAGAATTTGAACCCTGGGCTTGAAAAAGGTCAATTGTGACCTAGGTCAAGGTTGAGGTCGACCTTCACCTAGGTCAAGGTCAAGGTCGACCTTGACCCAAAAAGGTTGACCTTGACCCTAAGGTCAAAGTCCTAGTTTTTCAGTCTGGAGTGTTAGAAATAGGCTGGAAAAAGTGGAAATGGGGCAGAACAGGGGGAAAAAGACAAATCCAAGTCAGGGACCCATTCAAGGTGCTTGAAATGACTCCAAACCACTTAATCGGAAGGATAAAATATTCTACAATGAAATTAATTCCATTTTCCAACTATACATTTAACCCCCACTTTAGAAAGAGCATGGACTTGATGCAAACTCTTGGTAAAGGAGATCATGAAGAATAGATAATCTTATTGAAATCAAAAGGGACAAAGGAATCCTCAAGCCCCTAGGTACTTAAGTCTTTATCAACCCTAAGATCAAGATAAGAGAGTCATCACCAGTTAAGGAGAAAAAGGGAGAGGGTGTGATTACCTCACCCAATGAGAACTTATCTCCCATTGTGAACCACACAAAGAAACAATGCAACTGGAAAGATGGAGTTGAACCTCCTAGTGAATGTGGCTACTCACTAGTCAACTCATCAGGGAGATCCATTCTTAAGGACACCTTCTGACCTTAAGGGATCAAAAAATTGTAAATTGAAACTGGAGGGAACAAGAGGTCTGTGTAAATTTAAACTGGAGGGATCAAGATATCCTATAAAGTAAAATATCCATGCTTTAAGGATTAGTCTTTAATCCATAAAGGGAAAAAGTTTTAAGTTTCAAAAATATTTTGAATGTGCATGTGTGAAAAAAGTGTGTAGAGCATATTCCCCCACGGTAAAGTCATTGCTAAAGCTTTAACAAGAGAAATGTCTTTAACAAAAACATAAACAACTCTACTGATTATGTTTCCACTACAAGATGCCCTCAAATGAAGACAAATCTAGGGAAATACCACATAAACATACAAATAACACATAAGGGATCTACCTACTGTGGGGTCAGTATGATCATAAGATAACATGTATATATAGATATAATATTATTGCAAATGAATTGACACGAGTCCCCAAAGAAATTAGAACTACAATCACAATGGAGGAAAGAAAACTCAAAAGTTACGAAGAAGAATATTTTTAGAACAAAACATGGAGACCAAAAAGAATCAGTGCTACCATGTCACAGATCCATGCAGACTACACAAGGAAAACATTTACAAACAATAGCACAAGTACAACATAACATGAAAAGTACATATAGAAGAGTAAAGATACATATAGAGGAATTGTACAAGAGGTTTGATTACTTTATCACCTTGCACCAACAAAGTAACAAGGGTCATATAAAAGAGTCTAACAAACATTTAGCAAACACATTACATGATAAGAACAATACAACATGCAAACACAAAAAGGGATACCATGAAGGACAATCCAATTATATGCATCACCTACTTTCCCCATCTCAGTTTATATCATTTAGGGAAGGTGGGAAACTTGCAAGAGGGACTATATCCAATAGAGTAGGAATAATATCCAGTTCCAAAAAAGGATCCTCTTGAGAATCACGTTTCTCAATACTAGGTGTAATTGTCAATTGAGTTGAAAGCATATGAGGTAAATCAATATCAAGATCAGTGGTCTCATACTCATCACTAAGATCAATAGGATCATCAAGAGTATCCTCCTCATCAAGATTAATTAAAATGGGATCTAAGATGTGAATAGGATCATCATACTCATTTATCTTAACACCACTATGAACATTAACTTCTTCCAACACATTAGGCATAGGTTGATCGAAAGAAGGTAAATAATTTTGAAGAATAGAAGCATGGGCCCTAGCATTATCTCTATGCTTCTTACGATGTTCATTAGAAAATTTATTACATTTTTCTTTGTTTGACACATGTTGAGAACTAGGAGGAATAACAATAGGTTCCTTCACAGGTTCAACAAGAGGGTTGGTAGGATTCACAGTAGGATGAGAAATGACACTGGGAGGTTGAGTAATAGAGCTATAAGTAATGGATAAAGGAGGTATGGGAGGAGTGGGAAAAATACCACGGTTAAGATCTATCTGAGGCATGCTTAACTCAACAATCTTGCGATGTTTATAGGCTTGATATGAACAAAAAAAGTTTGTCAAGGCGAGGACATGAATTAGGTAATGAAGGCCAAAATAAATCAAGAGCAGCACAGTCTCTAGGCCTAGAAGGTTGATACAAACTATGATTAATCATTTTCACTTCTCCATTATGAATGAACTTAAGAAATTTATGATTAGGAGAAGCAATAGCATGCATAGAAGTTATCCAAGGCAAACCAAATTTGACTTGAAATTGGTCAGAAGTAGGTATGATAATGAAGGTAATATCTATAACTTTTCCAAAAGGTTCAACAGGCAAGTTAATAGAACCAAGTGTAGGATAGAGAAAACCATTACAAGTTTGGATCCATGCATCCGATGGATCATAACAATCACATTGTAAGTTTTTTATAAAAAGATTTTCCTTAGTAATAACATTTATTAAAGATGTGGGATCAACAAGACAACCACGCGTAGGTATCTTAGAAATACTAGCAATCCTAGCATAATCAAATTAACACTTAACAACCTACTCATAATAGAATGTAAAGATTCAGAGAGAGGATTAAACATACGATTCATATGGAAAGCAGTGGATGCAGAAGTGGCATTGTGGGATGTAACAACAACTTGATCAAAAACTGCATTCATCTGTTTATTAATCTTGATATAGTTGTTAGGTTTTTGAAACTTATTATGATTAGGAGAGTGTCACTCTTATCAACTAGAACAGGTGCCATTGGAGTGTTTCTCTCAAATTGACTCACTTGTAATTGATAATGATGAAGTGCTACACAAAGTTGTTGAAAAGAGGTAAATTCAGTAAGAAGAATCTTATCTCTACTATCCTTTTGTAAATTTGAAATAAACATATGCTGAATATCAATATCAGGAATAGGATAAGAAATTTGAGCATACAAATTCTTAAATATACCAATAAAATCAGTCAATTTTTCCTTAATTCTTTGTTTACAATGCATTAAATCAGTTAAGGACACTTGTAGACCAATGTTATTTTTAAATTGTTGAATGAAGGTATTAGCAAGTTTAGGAAAAGAATAAATAGAATAAGGAGGTAAAGAACAATACCATTTCAAAGCCTTATCATGAAAAGTTCTAGCAAACAGTTTAGCTAAAATCCTATTGTCATGAGCATAATAACTACAAAGGATTTGAAATGTTTTAACATGAGTAGTAGGATCACCTTTACCATTTTAATTCTCAAGACGAGGCATATGGGCTTGTTGAGGGATAGTAGCATGAATAATGTCTAAGGGTAAAGGAATACCCATGTCACATGTAGGAATGCTAAACTTGGATTGGGTTAAGGATGAAAGTTGTTGTTGTAAAGATGACATAGTTTGAGCAAAAGTAATAATTGTGGAATTATTAGAAGAAATAGGTGGCATAGAAATATTGGGAACACTAGGAAAATTTTAGGAAGTGGCAGGAATGGAAGACACAACTGATGGAACACTTGGAACCACATTTGGAAGGGGATTGGAATAAGTAAAAGACACACTATGTATGAAGGTTGTGAGGTAGGTAGAGATATTGGTGGAACACTTAGAGGAATAGATGAAATTGGGAGAGATGTAGTCATCAAAGGAGGAGTATAAGTAGGAATTCTAGGTAAAGGAATAGAAGAAGGTCCCTCACTAGTGATAGGAGGAGTGAATCCTAGATATTGAGCCTCTTGTGATAAAGGTTTAACATTCAAATGCACAATATGAGTGATACCATGCAAGAGATTAATACCTTGATCACTATCACAAAGGAATTTCTCAAGAGCCTCTATAGCTTGGATGGAATCTTGATTATGGTTTTCTTGAATGAGCCAATTTCCCATTTTATCAAGTTTGTTTGAAATTTTTTGCACTTGTTCAGGAGGAACTCTTAAAGCATCATCCTCATCATGATATGGGTGAGAAGAGTTATTCTCCATAGAAGGATTGTTATCATGAGTAATCAAATTATCATCCGAGACCCTAAGGAAATGAGAGGAAGACTCAGGATTTGAGGAACCCATAAGTCTATGAATTCTTCTAACTAGGATACTATAAGTAGGACTTGAAGTGGTAAAGCTCATACACCAATGCAATGCAAATAAACAAGTTTAGGAAACACAAGATTTTGATTTTTAATTTTTGAAATGTAAATGCAAGAACATGCAAGATCTAACATAAAAGATATAAATCTGACACCAAAAGGAAAGAGTTGTCTATCGCAGGTTCACCAAAATGTAATATATAAAAATATTACATTTAAAGAATGAGATTGATATCTTACATTTAAAGAATGTTTGTATATGAAATATAATGTATTTAAAATGTAGGGGGTAAATAAGATGCTCTCCTTTTATCACTAGATACACAAATGAAGGATCCAAATTGATTAACTCCAAAGGAAGGATCAATGAATAAATCAATCAATCATTTGGAAATAAGAGCAAAGAGGAAGATCTTAAATACCCATTTATTTATTTGAATGTGTGATAGGTTTAGGAATATTAATAATTTTAATTGAATTGAATAGGAGAAAAGAACTAACCTTAAAATGTTGCAAATCTGAAGAATGCTATTTTTGGGGTTTTGCACTCAGTTTCTAGAAAATTTGAGACCGAATCTAGAACAGAAATGCAAAGACAAACAAAACCTAGAAATCTTTTTCTATTTTGACACAGTTCTGATTTTGACCCTCAAGTCAATGTCACCATTGACCCAGAATTTATGATTTTGACCTAGGACAAAATTGACGTAAAAATTCTCTGACAGGAAATCTGTTTTCAGATCCTAAAAGTTTTCTGAAAAGGGTATCTAAATTTGCACTCTAATCTACTATTCTAAACTTGTACCTGTAAGAAAAATGGATTATTTGTTGGGGGGGGGGGGTTTCCTTGGTCAAACCCCAGTTTTGGAATTAACCTAAAAGTATAATTGAAATTTCATAAGTAAAATAAAGTAAATGAACAAATTCACTTTACTTGTAGAAGCCCTTGTGGCAGATTCGAATCCGTGAATTCACAAGTATGTATGCACCAAAAAGGATGTAGAATGTAGGATGTATCCAATCAATTCCTTGTAGATCTTCAACACCAATCTTGAATGAGTTTTTGAATAGGAAGAGGCTTGGAGGAATGTGGATGGAGAAATATTCAACAAGAGGGCTCCATGGATTTTAAATCCTTCAATGGCCACCAATGGATCTTCTTGATGAAATTAATGCTTGAGAAGTGCTTGAATGCTTGAGAATGGATGAATGCTTAAATGGCTACTTGGATTTCTTCAAATCTTGCTTCTTCACCTTTGGATCTCATTCTTCAATTCTTGAGTTCTTGGGATTATGCTTGATGATTGTTATGGTTGCTTGTGGTTACCAAGTCTTAGAGAAAATGAGATGAGGAAACTTCCTTTTATATGAAATTAGGGAACAATCTTCTAGAGAGGCCTACATAGGAGAATTAAATTCCAATTAGACCCATACCCCTAGAAGAGGACCTATATTAAATATAATTTAAGATTTGTTATTCCGAAGACCAAAACAGCTAACCCGGAAGCGGGAATTAAGTTTTTCCAAAGCCTGAGATCCAAAAACCTTGAAATTATGGAATTTGAACCCTGGGCCTGAAAAAGGTTGATTGTGACCTAGGTCAAGGTCAAGGTTGACCTTGACCCTAAGGTCAAAGTCACAGTTTTGCAGTTTGGAGTGTCAGAAATAGGCTAGAAAAAGTGGAAATGGGGTAGAACAGGGGGAAAAAGCCAGATCTGAGTCAGGGACCCATTCAAGGTGCTTGAAATGACCCCAAAACACTTACTCAGAAGGATAAACCAGTCTAAAATGGAAGTTCTTCCATTTTGTGACTATACAGATTGCAATAGATCAAGTGAAGCTATCCACTATTATTAGCTCTCTAGAAACCACTGTGAATAATGTTGTAGCACTGTTTGTAAAGTTGAGTGACACACCCAATTTTAACATGGAAATAAAGATTAAGATGAAAAATATTGACAATGATTTGAAGGAAAGTGCAAGCGAGTTATCACTTGATCCTAGTTCAAGTTCAACACATTTTGTTAAGATCTGGTATTTGACTGATTTGCAGGCAGAGTTAGTGAGGGAAGAAGGAAGAACAAGGGAATCTCTATCAGAAATACAAAGCCAAATCATTCCTCATATGAATTTCATGCAAAAACATATTGCTCACGCAAATACACTCATCCCTGATAACAACTTTTCAGCTGGTGAGCATATGATGGAGTTGTTTGCATTCAGATTGAGTTGCACATCCTGAAGGTTTTGCAAGACAATTGGGACAAGGCATTATCTCAAATTTTGAAGGTACATAGTGATTTCCTTTCACATTTTGGTATTACCTTGTAGATATGCATTTTTGTTAATTGTGTCAAAAACAAGGGGGAAAGATAGGATATATATACAAAGGGGAAATATAGAGTATATCAGAGGGTATATATATGAGGAAATACATGTAAAGAGAAGAGGAAGATATATATAGTAGAGTTAAAAAAATAGTTTTGAAAAATTAAAAATAGAGTCAGTTGCAACCGAGTTACATAACATTAGTCAAAACCGAGCTAGAACCCAAGCACATGGTAAGGGGGAGTTTTGACTTATCAGTTTGTTTGATCAGTGTTTTTGGTATGATAAGTGTTTTTGTCACTAATGCTAAAGGGGGAGATTGTAGACCTTATGGCAAGACATGTTATTAATTAGTGTCAAATCACTTAGTCATTCATATGGTTATAGTGTTAACCAAGCCAACAGCTTGAAGTGTCAACCAAGAAGTTAGTTCCAAGAAGTGTCTGCCAAGTCACCAGTGTTAACTGAGTTTTATACCATCTCCAAATGATCAATGTGGACTGAGCACCAGTGTCAACCGAATGCCAGATTTTCCAAGTTCACTGTGTCACCCGAGTGTCAGTATATCACCCGAGTGGATTATTGGAGCCGAGTATCAGCATTGAGCCGAATTGGTGAATATTGTTTGAAGCTACTTGATATGATTATAGCCAACTTGTAGAGGTAATTAATTTGGATAGGTATATATGTAAGACACTTTTTTTATCCAAAAATATCAATCATTACAACAACATTGAATATATGTATAGACGCGAATATGAAGAAGAAGATTTATTAGAAGGCTACATCAATATAAAGGAACATCAGAGACTCATCTATCACATTCAAGTGATCAGTACTACATCAAAGGATCTTATTAAGAAAATCAAAGTTGCATAGAAGATCATTCACTGATTCATCCTAACAAGTGTATCAGTCAAATCTTTTAACAAGGTGGACCTAACAGTCCTTCACAAATCTCCTAACAGAGTGCATAAAACTCTATTGTATAAATCATTTCATAAGGTAGACCTAACAGTCCTTATTTCTCCTAATAGGGAAGATCATCAGAAGTGGTCAATTGTAAGCCTTACCAAGAAAAATTTATTACTGTAGTTCTAAAGCTTGTGGGTATCATCCCTACCCCAATTTTACTTTCTATTTGGAAGGTTTTTGGGTCACCAAATCTTGTGTCAAGTGTTATGAATGTTTATTGGTTTTCTGCTCCATGCATGTAATTAGATTAGAAAATATAATAAAGGATAAAAGTAAATAAATTTTATTGATTCTTGATTCACCCCCTCTCTCAGTCACCTAGCCTGCAATATATTTCCAATAGAAAAGTGTTTAAAGAACCTAGATATCATATGAGAACATCACCACTATATAATTCCCTCCATATTTGACTCTTATACTGAGCTTCTTGTAGTTTTATTAATTTTTCTTTGAGGTATTAAGCTTTGAAAACACCCAATATGGTTAAAAAGTTGGGTTCTATCCTTTGATTCTATTCACATCCCAGACTGCTATCCCATCCTCAACATTTCTCAGCACTCGTCGACACCAGACTCCATTAGTTTCCAAACGTAGGCTTCTCACTTTAGAATAGATATATCGCTACTCCATTCCTAACTCGGTAACTTCTGCTAGTGGTTCATCAATGGAACTAGAAATACAACCCAATAGATAGCTCTTACATGGTGACCCTTAGTCTCGTAAATTTTATTAACTACATACTATGAAAAGACTTCTACATAGAATACTTAACACAATGAATAGAATAAAATTAACTCATATTTGACATGGTAATTTCAACTCCATTTAGTTTCACATCCAACGTAGGCCAGTATGGTTGATAAGATGCTAGCTATAGAGTTGCACGCCTAGGAACCAAGGTTTGAACATTGGAAACAACCTTTGCTATTACTGGAAATGGTGGAATGTTATTTGATGATATTAGGGTTACTGAGTGCAATGCTTTTAACAAATCCCCTCTTTAATATTCTTATCACTCTATTAATATTCCTGAAATCCCTAAGGAAAAATATTCCCACTACTTCAGTGGAAACAAATAATTAGGTCTTGTAACAACTAAATCTCTTTATCACCTACTATACAACTATTTACACAACCCCCAACTATCAAGATTCTCTATTTTAAACACAAATTCAGGAAACTTACGCACTCAGAACATGGGAAGTTCTATAGCCTGAATGATTAATAACACCAAAATATTTTTGAAGTAAGAATATTAATTATGTCTCCTTAACAACAAGCAAGCTTTTTTTAATTTTAAATAAATCTTCAAACTTTTCAATCAAGTTACTCCGCCAAGTTAAATAAATCCTGATTAACTATTAACTCCCAAGATAAATTATTGAAATATTCATTAAGAAAATCTTAATGACAATGTTCTTTTGAAAAGTCAGCATTTTCCAAAAGCTATTCAATATACAAATCTGCAATATTCTTGTTCAAAATTATAATTTCTTCAAGTCTTCCCTTCACTAAAAATATCTAACTTATTTTATCTAACTTCCAAATGTAACTACAAGGGAATTCTTTTAATCCCTTTAATTTTAATTCCCTCAGCTGATATGAGAAAGAGAAAAATAAAATATTTCACCTTTTTTAAATATACAAGTGCAAGGGAAATATGTATATTTAATTAATGCTAATAAAGGGACAAATTAAAGCATTTAATCAAAAAATATAATATTAGTCTCATTAATTAGAGAGAGATAGTACAAGAGTCAAGAGTATTTGTATAGGGTTTATGGTTTAAGTCTTATGACCTTTAGGGTATACAATATAGGGTATAAAGTTTAGGGTTTGGGGTTTAGGTTTACGAATGATGGTATTTTTTATAGGGTGAAGGTTACAGGTATATGTTTTATAGTTTAGTTATTAGGTTTGAGAGTATAGAGTATAGGGTATAATTTATAGGGTTTAGGTGTAAGCTTGAGGATATTAGTATAGGTTTTGTGTATACAAGGTATGTAGGTATCATGGTATTGGATTTATAGTTTAGGGTATAAGTATAGGGTTGAGGGTTTAGTATATAGGATAACAGGGTTCAGGGTTTTGGTATAGGGCTTAGGTTATAGAGTGTATAATTTAGGGTTAAGGATATTGATTATAGGGTTTAAAGTATTGGAACTATAGTTAAGGGCATAGGTTTAGGGTGTAGGGTTGAGGGTATTGGTTATAAGCTCATGGGCATTGATATAGGTTTTTGGTTCATATAGTATATAGGGTTTAGGGTATTGGATTTATAGTTTAGGATATAAGATAAATGGTTGATGATTTACTATATAGGGTTATGGGGTCAAGGGTATTGGTATAGGTGTACAATTTAGGGTTAAGACTATTGATTATAGGATTTAGAGTATTGGAACTATAGTTGAGGGTGTAGGTGTGTGTGTGGTAATTGTCTTTGCAAATAACTTGCAACACAACACTTCAGTAACTCATTGCAACAATTGTTAGTGTTAGAAAATCAATCAAATCAAACAATTGAAATCAAATTATTTTCTTCTAGTCATGAAGATTACTTATCTAATTAAGATTGCTCTCAGAATTATACATTTAGATCATTAATTGACACTCGCGAAATGAATGATTTAACTAAAATAAATCCAAATTGATGTTATTTTGATCTACAAGTGAATGTAATTAAGCTAATTAATTAAATTGTGCATCTACATGATTTATTGAGCTAAAAATTAAGATGAATTTAGATCTAAAAATGATGAACTCAAGATGCAATTGCTATAAAATGATCTATTTAGAATGATGAAACTAGGATTATGTAGATGCAATTATAGTTGGATATATAAATGAATTGAGCATTATGCAAATGATGGATCTCTAAAGTCCTTAATTGATTTTGGTTTTATAGATTTCCTTTTGGAAGGAAATATTTGAATTTGAATTCAATGGCTAAGATGAAGCAATGGTGGACGATGAAGATTGAATCTTGAGTGATCCATGTGGATTTGATCCTATTGGCTTAAGCCAAGTCAGTTGTCTTTTTGTACTTCAGTGGATAATAAGACATTTGTTTAATTCATTTCAATAATGACTCTAGCCATGGTATTTTTGTCTCATGATTTAATTAATAAGGCTAGGATTAATTAATTGATTAATTCCTTTTTGATGATGAACCTATAATGTTTGATCATTTAATGAATGATTTCTGATTTGAATTATGTAAGAAACTTAGATTCACTCACACAATCAGGATTGAGGTTGGATTTGATACCTAGATTAGGTCTTAGGTAAATTCAATTGATATTTAGGTCTTTGATTAAACTAGACTAATTTTAGGTGATTAAATTTTCACCTGTTTGAATTCATGTGTGATCAATGTGTTGATTCAAAGAACGTCTGATGTTTGACGTTGATAAGATTCTAACTGAGTGAACAATTTGATATGAATCTTGATAAAAATGATCACAACTTAGCTGATGTCTGATGATGGATTTAGATAAAAATAATCAATTTGATGTGAAGCGATAAAATTGATTAACTTTCCAATGTTGAGAATGATAAAAAATAACCAATTTGATTTGATGCAATAAAATTGATTACTGTTAAGAAAGATTTTGAAAACTTGATAGAATAACCAATTTGATATGAAGTGATGAAGCTAATTACTGGAAAGAAGACTCTGAGAGGTTGAGTGAATAAACATTTTGATGTGATGCAATGAAACTAATTACTGGCAAGAAGAATCATATAGGTTGAATGGATAATCATTTTGATGTGATGCAATGAAACTGATTACTGTGAAAAATTTGATCAAAATAATTAATGTGATATGGGGCCTGATGAATTCAATTATCCTCTAATGTTCAGAAATTTGATATGAGACTTGATGAAATTACTCATTCCAATATTGATTGATTGATCATCTAATTCATATGCTGCTTGATGAAGTTGATGCCCCGACTAATGAAATTTTATTTTGATATGGCACCTGATTGAAAACTTGATTTGATTGATAAATTGATTGATGACAAAGATTTAAAATGACACATTGATCAATCAATTCAATGATTGATGGAGAAGATTTGAAAAATCCACTACCATTCACTGATTGTTGATCAAATGATTATGAAATATGGTTTATGACTGATTTTTTATTTGAATTATGTAAGAAACTTAGTTTCAATCAAACAATCAAGATTGAGGTTGGATTTGATACTTGGATTAGGTCCTAGGGAAACTCAATTGATATTTAGGCCTATGATTAAACTAGACCAATTTTATATGATTATAGTAGGTTTTATGTTTTTTGGTATAAGGTATGGTACAGGGCCACCCTAGAAACATGGACGTAATAATTCGATTCCAAGGATTAAAAAATCTCCTAGGACCATGACAAAGGAATAAAAGTCCATTGGAGTAAAAAATTGTAATAGATCCACTTTGTAAGACCCTTGACCAAGTAGGTGTTTATATAAACCTCTTGGTCAAAGTTGGTCAAAGGATCACCTAGAAGATCATTTAGGTTATGTTTAGGATCTTTACATGTGTTTTGATAGGTTTGGTTTGTGTGGATCCTTAGGTGTTAGAAAAATGGTCAAATTTCTCATCAGGAGCAAAAAGTGCAAAATTGCATAAAATATTGCTAAGCAAAAGTGTTGTCAACTTTTGCAACTTTTTGCAAATTTTTGTAACTAAGCTCCCAATAATCACAACCTTTTCAAAACAATTTTTGGACATTGTGAATGCCTATATGTAACCCATTTGGTCAAGTTAGAGGTAGGAGGATGTAATTTGACATATCTATCAATAAAATTCACACTTTGTCATATAATTCTGCGAGTGTTTCTGGTTGTATGGACTAGTATTGATGAATGAAGGTTGGAGGCCTATTGAAAAAGTTTAGTGTTTGAATTAGATTTAATTTGAGACTAGTTTTGACTTCTCATAAGTTGTGTGGAGAAATATATCTTAATTTTTTTCAGCAGAGGTCCAGAACCCTAGCCAACGTAGGGTTTTGCAAAGAAATGCCAATTTCTCATCTTGCCACTATTAAGAAAATATAATACTTGGTGAGATGAAACCTTGGCATGTTTATTTTAAGATTATGGAATTTATTTTCAGGTTGGAGTGTGTTTCATGTGGATTTGGAAGCATTTAGGTAGATATCTCAATGTGGCTACCTATGCATAGTTTTGGCGATTGAGAGACTGGAACAAATTGGGGTGGAACCAAAGACCTAAGGGATTGGATTTGGTAGTTTAGGGACTTATCCTAACTAGGTAAATGATTGAGATAACTTTGGGTTGAAGAAATTAGGCACTTCCTTTGTAAATGTGTCCAAGTAGGTCTATTAGGCCTAGAGAAGAATTTGAGGGTTGATGCCTTAGATCCAATAAATCAGTGTTATGTTTGGGGATCCTTCATGATGTTCAAAAAGGGTGTTCAAAATAGTGGAAATGGTAAAAATACCTTGAAGTTTGCATAGTTTTGTAGTAAAAAAACCTCCTAGAAAAGGATACTAGGATTAGGTCCCTAAAGAAGAAAGTACCCTCTGAAGCTTTGGTAGAAAGGATTGGTCTATTGGATCATGAAATATAAGGTCCAAATTGACAACATATAAAGTGGTTTCACCCCATTCAACCATTAGATTACTTTGTCCACTTTTGGCACATTTTCCCTCTAGGGTCACTTGGTGACAAGAAGGGAACTTGAACTTGCATTTGAGTTTGGATTGGAACCTTGTAAACACATAAATCAAGGAAACATGGAGGCCATGAAATAGTGTTATTAAGGCTTGGAAAGAGTACAAAGGTGAGATCCCTTGATTTTATTCACTAAAAGTAGTGTTGAAGCATACCAAGGGTACACTTGATGTGAGTAGTTGTATCTCACAAAGAGGGAAACATTCCACATTTTTGGGTTAAATAAATAATTAGTCAGGGGCTTAGCATCAAGTGGTTTTAGAGCCTAAAAAGGATTCAAGGGATTTTGATTGTGAACTAGCAAAAATAGTTCAAAGTTTTAAAGATGAGATAAATAGTCTCAAAGGAAGAGTTAATAGGAGAGAAGGTGAATACCTAGGAGATAGGGGAGAAGAAGAGTATACCCTTGGGAAAGAATATTAGGAAGGAGAGATACATGTAGACAATAGGTACCTTGTGGATGCCCTCAAATTAGTGACAAGGAGAACCACTGACAGTAAGTTGGATCTGCTTATGTTTAATGGAAAAATGTACCCTGATGTGGTCAATTAATGGATTGATGCATTGAACTTCTTGTTTGAGTGTGATGAGATCCATGAGAACCAAAGGATCAAGATTGAGAAATCAAAATTGGAAGGTGCAACGTTAACATGGTGGAACTTTATCCAAGGAGAAAGAGTCAAAGAGGGAAAGAATATGATTTCCTATTGGAAGACAATGGTGGCTAAAATTAAGGAGGCCTACATCCCTAAATACAATGAAGTGAAACTTCATAGGAGAAGACAAAACCTAAGATAGAAAAACATGGATGTAAGTGGCTACACAAAAGAATTTCAGAGATTGTTCTTGAAAACTAAGACATTAGAGAGTGAGAGTGAAAGGATAGCTAGATATTTGAATGGATTGAGGATGAATATCCAAGATGAACTAAATATTTGCAGCCCTAACACAGTGCATAAGTGCTATCAATTGGCACTAAAGGTAGAAGAAAATATCAAGAGAAGACAAGACTAGATCATTAGGGGAAGGGGAAACAACAATAATAACTTCAGAGGTTGGGGAAACTCTTGGTGAAGAGAAAAATCCCCAAAACCTTTTGAACAAGTTCAGACAGATAGAGAGAAAGGAGAGTCAAGCTATAGAGGAAATTTCAGAGGAAGGAGACCATTTGGAAGAGGAATATTTGGAGGAAGGAACAATGGACCCTTAAAGTGCTTCAATTTATGTTAGTTGGGACACCATGCCAGTAGATGCCTTGAAAGGGTAGGATCAAATTCACATGGGGAAAGAAGAACACAATTAATCTAAGAAGACACTCAATCAAAAGAACTAGATCCTGAAGAGGGTGTATGCTTGATGATGAGACAAACCTTTTTTCAAAAACCTCAAGTCAAAGAACCCCCGCAAAGGAAGACTCTATTCAGAACCAATTGCAAATGTCAAGGAAAGATATGTAAGTTTCTTATTAATTCCAGTTCAGCAGAAAATTTAGTATAAAATGAAATGGTGCAAAAGCTAAAGTTACAAATATTTACACATGCTTGTCCTTATAATCTATCTTGGCTCAAAAAAAGTCAACAAACTTTGGTAAAGAAGAAACTTAGGTTGAATTATCAATATGATATTACAAGGATAAGGTCCTATGTGTCATAGTGTAAATGGATGCTTTCCATCTAATTTTAGGTAGACCATGGCAATATGATGTGGATCCCACACATAGTGAAAGAAAAAACACATATACCGTTGTTAATAATAGTGTCTCATACACCATGAAGCCTTTGCTGGATCCAAAACCAAAAAAGGAACCCATTGTGATAGTCATTGGGGAGAAATAAATGGTAAAAAAAATAGGGGAATCAGAAGAAGGGGTCTATGCACTAGTCCTAAAACCGAAAGATGAGGTAGTTACAAAAGGAGATAAACCAATACCAAAGGAAGTTCAGAATCTACTTGATACCTATCAAGATGTTGTAGAGAAAGAAATAACCTCATCCCTCCCACCCTTAAGGGGAATACATCATCAAATTGAATTTGTACGAGGAGAATCCTTTCTTAATAAGGCTCCATATAAGATGACTCCTTTACAAAATGTAGAAATATCCAAGCAAGTACATGAATTGTTAGATAAGGGTTTGATACAAAAGAGCATGAGCCCTTATGTGGTCACATCTATTTTAGTCCCAAAGAAGGATGAGAAATGGTAATGCCCCGCCATGGAACCTAGGAGAACTTAACCTAAACACGACACTAAGTTCATAGAATACTTTTTTTTTTAAAAATGTTTACAAAAAATAATGATAACAATGTGGAAGAAACACAATGAAGTACATAACATACATGAAATACAACTCATACATAGATAATGCTTCTCGATGGTTCCTTGATGTAGAATTACTTAAACAAACTAATCTACGATTACAATAATAAAGAACTGACATAAAGGTTACATAATCTGAAACCCATAACATACATCTCATAATAAATGATTACATATACATCCGATACCATAAGGTATACTACCTAATCAACATCCACTGCACAAGTCGCAGGGTGTGTAATAATACATAATAATCAATACAATGTATCCTCCAAAGGATGATAACCAATATATACATATGGTACAAAACAAAACTCAAGTAACTGAACAAGTCTCCAAAAGACTAGGAAGTTGAAACTGCAACAAGGAACATCTAAGCATGAAGAAGAATCTGTCGGAATCTCAATGGTAATAAGAATCACTACCACTCGACCATGTGGAACCAAAGGTCCACTCCCACCGTGCTGATGAGATAGTAACAGGACCATCACACGGGGTATACAACAAGAATACAAACAAGGTATACATGACCTCATACTCCATGCATAGGAAGATCCTAGAAGCACTCTAATCCAAAACAAGGAACACTAAACAACACCAGAGGTAACTGACACACGTAGGATAACCTAAGCTGTATATAGGGAAGTGTCATCACATAAGCCCAACCTTGAAGGTAACCCTAGTAGTACCTCTTGACTCTGGCCTCCAA
>MU226759.1:62579-84299 GCA_018584345.1 Thuja plicata
TTTCAAACTCAAGAGATCTCAACTTGATTTTAGGAGTCAAAGTTGAGTTGTGCAAGTAATTAGATATTTTAATTAATTAATTGTTATTTTCTTTCAATTTTGGGGAGAGTCCTTTTAGGAGTTAACTCAATGTGTTTTCATGAGGGTTTGCTTAATTAGGGGAAGTTGATCCTCATTAGGGGGATTCTTCTCTCATTTGAACATAATAGGTTTTTGGGAGCATTTTTGGAAGCTTTGGTGTGTGCTTGGTTTTGGAGCATAATTTTGGAATTCTCCTTGCTTGGATTTTGCATTGTGTGTTCTTCAACATATATTGAGGTAGGGTCTTGTTCATGTCAATTCTGGTTTTCGGATCCCTGTCTTCTATGCATCCGAAAAGCTAAGAATCCTTTGTTTGGTCATTCCTTTCTTGGTTATTTTGTGTTTTAGAAGATTCCAATTGAAAAATAATGTTTTAGATCAATTTCATGTTTAATTCAAACTTGCATGTCAGATCTGTGCTTGTGGGCATAAAGGGTTTTGTTTTATAGCATTAAATGTAAAAGGGTGTTAGGGTTTCTAGTTTGAAATTATTATTGAAATGGGTATTCTAGAAACCTAGATCTTTAATTTTTGTAGAAAAATATATATTACCCTAGTACAGAAGTGCTGTCAAAATTTTGTGAATTGATCTCTTATAATTCTCCTATAAATTGAAAAATTAAACTTTGTCTATAGTCCTAACTATAGAAGAAAAAATAAATATTTAGCCTTTTGTATTTGCTTGGAAAAATTATATCAATTGGAAAAAATCCAACTCTCTGTATAAAAATACAGACTGGTGAAAAGATTAAAAAATTAAAAAATTACACAAGAAAGAAATAAATCCTCCTTTCTTGGTTTCCGTTTTTGGATTTTTAATAAAAATATATATATACAAATAAATTTTGTTGTTTATAAAATGTAGTTGAAATTTTTAATTGAAAAAAATAAAAAAAATAAAAAATTATTCTGTGAACTTAATGTCGTGTTTAGGTTAAGTTCTCCTGGGTTCCCTGGCGGGGCATTATAGAAATGGATAATTTTCACTAATAGCATGTCTATAAACAAAAATACAATAAAATATAGATTCCCTATCCCAAGAATAGAAGACTTATTGGATCAACTAGGCAATGCATGCTACTTTTCCAAGATTGACTTGAAGTTGGGATACCACCAAATTAGAATTAAACTAGGAGATGAATGGAAAATTACATTCAAAATAGTAGAAGGGCTATATGAATGGCTTTCTATTCCGTTTGGGTTGAGCAATCACCATAAACCATCATGAGGCTAATGAATGAGATCTTCCATGACTACAATGACAAATTTCTTGTAGTCTACCTAGATGAAATTCTTATTTATAACAACAACAAGCAGGAAAACATAAAGCATTTGGAGCTAGTATTGAGGATATTACATGAACATCATCTAATGATTAATTTGGAGAAATGTGTCTTTATGTAGGAAGAACTCATCTTTTTGGGCTTTATGATCTCTAGTGCAGGGCACCTGGTGCATTCAGTGCATTTGGTTTCATAATAGGATGTTCATTTTATTTTAATAAGGGGATAGATCCTTGAGATCATCCTCCATGTGTTTGATCCACTTTGTGTGGTCAAGGGTCTCTGAGGTACATCTGTAAACCTTGGGAAACCTTAGTCCACTTGGATCTTGATTTAGCCTTTATTATGTGTTTCCAATGATTTTGGATCATTTTGGTCATATTTAATCATGTCAAGGTGATAGGAATCAATTCTAAGTCATTTGGGTTACAAATGTTGCAAAATGAAAAAAGTTGCAAAACTGTCAAAATGTTGCTTGAGCAACTTTTTCAAAAGTTGCTCAAGAATTTCAAATTGGTTTCTAATGGTCATAACCATCCATGGGTCCATTGGGTATATGGGATTAAGGTATTTAAATATGTTTAAACCTCTCCAAAAAGGTTGGATGACATGTATTTAAGTTTGATGCATTTTTCAATAAGAATTAACTAAATGTCTTGAGCATTTATTGTGTGTACGAATGTGTATGGATTGGTAGGGTTGAATGATTTCAATGAAAATATATCCTGGTGAGTTTAGTTTATAAAAAAATTTATTTTTTCTTAATTAGAGTTGAATTGTAAAATTTATAAATAATTTGCTAAAGGCAGTCCAGGAAAGCACCAAATTCAAGCTTGTTGGTTAAATGGAGCCCTAACTTGACATTTATCTAGTGGAAACTCATGGCCACTTGGGAAATGAAATTTAGGGATGTAATTTAATGATTCCAAAGGCTCAGGTCAAGATTTGGTGTTTTGTTATTTTTGGCATCAAGCCCTAGGCTAAACATCTCTATGTATTTAGCCAATCAAGTATGCATAGTTGTGTGTAGATGAGTAGATCGATTGGAGGGAGAAAGTAGATGGTTGTTTTGGAACATTTGGGGGTAGTATACGACTTCCAAATTACTGCATCAATTTTGTGAACCCATCATCAACCACTTACTTTGAATTACGTCTGTGAGTATTGTAAGGGTTTAGTGTTGCTAGAGTAGAGTTGATCTTTGGGACTTTGGGGATTTTGGTAACATCCTAAAGGGTACTTAAAACAATCCTTAATTCATTTTGTCCCTTCCATAGTCAAAAGTTACATAGGAAAAACCTCTCAGAAAAGGCTACATGGATCCATAAGTCAAGAAGATATCTTGGTGTTGTGAGTGTTGAGGAATCAAATGGTTGAGTTATTCCATGTCCACAAATCCTAAGTAAGGCGATTCAACTCTTTGATAGGTTGGTTGAAGTCACTGGTGAAGATTTATACATTTTATCTTAATTTAGGGAAGGTGTCCCTAAAGCTCAATTTGAGAAGATCTTGAAAAAAGTCTAGAAGTGTCCATTGGGGTAAGAGAAGTGTCAAGACCCCCTAAGAAGTTAGGAATCCATCTCTTTACAAGGTTTGTGCAGTTGGATTGAAGTAAGCCCTAGTTTGAAGGGTTGTAGAAGTGATAAACTATCTCTTTGTCTTCCTACTATGCTCTTTGCATTAGATGGTATTAGAGCACTAGGAATATTCTTTGGGAAGTAATTTGAAGGATGGGAGATAGAAAAAAATAGCAGGGTGAAGAGGAAATCCCCTCAAGGATAACCAATATGGAAGGTAGTGTAGGAAAGCACCAAATTCAGGCTTGTTGGTTACATAGAGACCTAAATTAACATTTATCTAGTGGAAACTCATGACCACTTAGGAAATGCAATTAAAGGATGTACTTGTAATGATTCCAAAGGCTTAGGTCAAGATTTGGTGTTTTGTTAGTTTTGGCATCAAGTCCTGGGCTAAATATCTCTATGTATTTAGCCAGTCAAGTATGCATAATTGTGTGCAAATGAGTATATCGACTGGAGGGACCAAGTAGATAGTTGTTTTGGACCATTTGGGGGTAGTAGAAGACTTCCAAATCAATGCATCAATTTTGTGATTGTAATCCAAGCCTAATCTGACCAATTAGGTCTGTGAGCATTGTAAGGGTTTAATGTTTCTTGAGGAGAGTTAATATTTGGGACTTTGGGAATTTTGGTAACATCGTAAATGGTACTTGAAACCATCCGTAATTCATTTCTTCCCTTCCATAGTCAAAAGTTGCATGGTAAAAACCTCTTGGAAAAGGCTATAAGGATCCATAGGTCAAGAAGAGATATTGGTGTTGTGAGTGTTTAGGAATAAAATGGTTGAGTGATTCCTTGTCCACATAGCCTAAGTAAGGTGATTCAACCCTTTGATAGGTTGGTTGAAGTCACTAGTGAATATTTATACATTTTGGCTTAGTTTAGGGAAGGTGTCCCTAAAGCCCAATTTGATAAAATCTTGAACAAAGTATAGAAGTGTCCATTGGGGTAAGAGAAGTGTCAAGACCCCCTAGGAAGTTAGGAATCCATCTCTTTACAAGGTTTGTGGAGTTGGATTGGAATAAACCCTAGTTTGAAGGGTTGTAGAAGTGATAACCTATCTCTTTGTCTTCCTACTGTGCTCTCTGCATCAATCTCCAAGGGCACACTAAAAATGGATCCTTCAAAAGTGGAGGCCATTAGCAATTGGCAACCTCATAAAAACCAAGGTGATGTAAGGGTTTTTCATGGCTTAGCTACATTTTACATAAAATTCATTAAAAATTCTAGTCATGTGTGTGTACCAATGCTTGACACCATCAAAGGTGGCAAAAAGATTAAATTTTCTTGGACAAAATAAGCTAATAATACATTTGAGTATCTAAAATCTAGGGTAGCACAATACCCCATCCTCACCCTCTCCGATTTCAAAAAAGTGTTTATAGTTGAGACAAATGCAAGAAACTTGGCAATAGGGGCTGTTTTAAGCCAAGATGGGAGACCTATAGCATTTTTCTCTGAAAAACAAAATGATTCAAAGAAAAGATACTCCACATATGATCTATAATTATATGCCATGGTACATGCCCTAAATAAATGGAGGCACTACCTTTTTCCCAAAGATTTTTTTTACACAGATAATCATGCATTGAGTTATCTAATTTCTCAAGACAAGTTGAGTTTCAAACACATTAAATGGATGGAACAATTACAAGCCTATTCATTATCAATTAAGCATAAAAATAGCATAAAGGTGACCCTATTTCACCTATTCTTTTTTCTATTTTGGCTGAATTCCTGGGAAGATACATTAGTAAGCTGGCAGGAGAAGGGATGATTTTTGGTCTCCAACCCTCTTCTACTACAATATTTTGTACCCATGAACAATTTGTAGATGATACTCTCATTATGGGGGCAGCTACTGTCAAGGAGGCTAGAAACTTGAAATTGGCTCTTACAACTTACACTACTATGACTGGCTAAATTATTAACTAGGAAAAGAGCTCTTTATTCTTAATTAATACCCTAGAGGAGAGACAAAGAAATATTTCTAAAATCTTGGGTTGCACTGCTGGGATCCTTCCCTTGTCTTATTTAGGATTTCCGATGAGATCTAAACCCACTGAGGTGTTCTAGAATTCAATCATTAATAGATTCCATAGAAATTTAGCTGGCTAGAAGGGGGTGCTTTTAAGTCATGCTGAGAAATTTCAACTCTTGAAATCTACTCTGCAAAACCTTCCTATTTACTCGATGAGTCTTTTAAGATACCCCACAAAGTTGCAATGATGATTGAAAGAATTCAAAAAATATTCTTGTGTCTAGGGGTGGAAGATAAGAAAATACTAATTTTATTTTCTTGGGAACAGGTTTGTAAGCCAAAAATGTTAGGAGGACTGGGTTTGAGATCTATCAAAAACTTCAACAAAGCCCTTCTTGCTAAACAAATTTGGTGTATCTTTGGAGATAGAAAAGAGTGGAACTTGATTATTAGAAACAAATACATGTCTAACTATCCTAATCTGGAAGACTTTATCCTTTCAAGAGAGGATGTCCAAGGATCCTACATATGGAACAATTTCTGCTATGCTAATGACTTGATCACTTAAGACGCTAGATGGAAACTAGGAGATGGTAGGAAAATTGACTTCTGGGAGGATTGTTGGCCTCAAATGGATCCTCTCTCAAGAAACCAATAATGGAACCAAATTATTGGTAGATGTGAAGAAAATATTGGGGAGAAAGTTAATGAATATTTGAGAGGAAATAAGTGGATAAACTTAGGAGCAATAGAGTTCTTTCTCTCACCCCTTCATCTTACGCTGCAAACCTAGTTTGCCAATGTAAACAACCATAAAAAAATTATCTGGTCACCTAAAAAGATGGTGTTTAATCTATGGATTTGTCTTGTGATATTCTTATCCCAAGGGAGGTTGGACCTCTTTTCTCGAAGGTTTGGTACAAATTTCTCACCCCTAAGATTAATTTATTTTTCTATCTTTTAGCCCATAATAAACATATGACTTTAGATAATCTTTGCAAAAGGGGTTTCTATTTTCCTAATAGATGCTTTCTTTGTATGGAGGAGGTTGAATATTGTGATCACATCATGTTGCATTATTCTTAATCCCACATGGTGTGGTAGATAATCTTCAAAAATTGGATGTCTTTTGGTTCTTCCCTTTCTTATGACAAGACTTTATCACCCAATATTGGAGCTGCCCCTTTCTGAACTTGCTAGCTAGTCACTTCTGGAATATAATTCTTCCCCATTTTAGTTGGCACATCTGGAAGGAGAGAAATAATAGAGTGTTCTAGGATAAATATTCTAAATATTAAGTGGTTGGAAATCAAATCTGTAGAGGGGTGGAGGAGAATTTCACAGTTATGATCAACAAAAATCCTACTTTGCGATCTTATCTTCAGGATATTGATAACATCAGAAAATGGAAGTTTAACTCTAATTCTATGAAAATACCTCATCCTAGAGATGGTTCCCAATGGTCTTAACCTTCCTATGGTTGGAGCAAAGATAATTTTAATGGGGCTACTAATGGAAACCTGGGACAGGCTGGTAGAGGTGGTATCATCAGAGACTGGGCTGGTAATTGTATCGATGTTGTTTCTTTTCCTTTGGGAGTGAAATCCAATCATAGAGCTTAAGATATGGAAGCTCTCAACACTATCATGCTGGCAGATGAAGTGGGCTATAAGCACTTGTGGCTGGAAGAAGACTCTCAATATCATTGATAATATTAAAGCGTTAAGTCAACCTTATTGGAATATAGAGCATATAATAGACAAAATAAAATTCATAGCCCTTAAATTTGATAAGATCTATATAACCCATGATTAACATGAAAATAATATGCTCATGGATGGGTTAGCTAACCTTGGGGTTAAAGATGACATCACCCACAAGTGGTTTGGCCCAAAAAATATCAATTATGATATTAATAAGTTGATTTATTATGACAAGATTAACCAAAAAGAGGGAACCATTTGAAGTAATGATGATTATGAATGATTTGACATAGATTTTAATTACAAATGATTTTATGTGGTAGTGGAGCACATTTCCATTAATACTTGTATCTTAACACACTTTTTGTGGATGTTTAAGATTGTGTTTGTTCATTATGAGCTTTCTGTGCCTATTTTGAGAAGATCTGCAATCAACTTGGCTGTGCTAAAAAATTGTAAGGGGTTTTTGAAGCTAAGTCATATGAAGGAAGAAATGGGAGGGGATCTAAAGCATGAGGAACCAGAGGAATGCAAATGGGTGCAAAGAAAAAAGTTTGGAGGAAACTTAAGAAGGGTGGCGTCGGGAAGTATTTGAAATGTCTGCATGGAAAAAATAAATATATTACCATGGAGTTTTCTTCAGGATGGGATAATGGGGTTATAAATATTGTAGATAAGTCTTTTCATTTGACTATGGACCTTATAGCCGAGATTATGGGTCTTCCGTTGGATGTCATGAAGTATTTCAAAGATAGGAAAATTGGTAACAAGGCCTTTAAGAATTTCCCTAAAACTAATGAAGAGAGGGCTATGTTAGTTAAAGGAAATGTGGACTATGTTAATATCAGTAACATTAAGCTCTTATGGGCTCAAGTCTTGAAGGCTATCATGGATTATTTCACCTTAGAATGTAGATACTCTAGGGTTTACAACTTCCATTTTGTTCTTGTTAATCATTTTCATCAGAATACTAGGGTTTATTTCTCCTATTTATTGATGAGCTCCTTGAATCAGAGTATTTTGGATAAGAGAATCAAGCCCAGCTTCGCTGTTCTCCATGAAGGTATGATTTTACTTATCACTGAGTATGCAGTGTCTAAACAAGTTGGTATGCAGAAGAGAAAGAGTGTGGGGAATACTCCAGGAAAGACGGTGAGCCCATTACCCAACAATAAGTATAGAAAGACACTTCCTGGTAAAGATGTTACTTCCATGTATATCTTTGATGAGGTTGAGGGTATGAAATCTGATGATGAAAAGGATGAGGAGATTTTTGAGGATGAAATTCCAAACAAAATTGAGCCCAACAAAAAGGAGAATCCTGATAAGGAAGATACTCTCATGGTTGAGAATGATGAGGAGCATGATATGCATCTCCAAGATACTTGCCTTCCTTCCTTGGAAGGGCCTGGCAATATTTTTTATGAGAATTTTTTTAACAAAGTTGTTGATGATATTAACCCCCACTAGGAGACCCATAAGGAGGCTATAAACACTCTTAATGTGGTAGAGAAACTTGAGAAGGACTCCCATGAGGATAGAAGTGATGATAATGATAAGGATAATGCTGAAAATGAGAACATTGACAGGGAGACTAAAGAAGGGATTGATGTTGACTATGGAGAAATTGGTGAGATGGGCATGGACACCAATGATGATGATGGAAATGGAACTAATCCCTTGGGGATTTTTTCCAATACTGATGACTCAAATGATAGATGGGAGGCTAAGAATCATCCTAACCCTTTCCATGTAAACCTGACTATGGAGGATAACACTGATAAGGGTAAAAGTACAGAGATTCAAAAAGATGGTGATGCCACTTCTCTGAAGGAGAATGATTTTAACACAAAGAGAGTCACCAATATGAGCATTTGAATGAAGTAAGAAACATATCTATTTTGGTGTTCAACCTTGACAAATGGGGACCTCATGAAATCCAAAATTTGAGCATCAAGTATAGAGCTCTAGATGCTAGGTATGATGTTCTCTAAGAGATGGTGGAAAAAATGAGGAATGATGTTTCTACGTATAATGGAAAAGGTAATAATGTTTTTATTGAGGGTTTTGAGAGTTCTAGCTCAATTAATGAGAAGATTAATAGCTAGCATCATAGAAGACATGCTCACCCCCATCCTCAACAGAACTATTAGCAATGAACAACTTCTCAGGAAGATCTTGACCCTCAACAAAGAGGGAATGAAAGCCATTGTGACTAACCTTAACATGTTATATGCCATGCTGGAAGGTAAAAATATGAATAAAATGCTATTACTATTGGTGATGTTGCAGTTAAGCAAGATGAGAAGATTTTTGGCCCAGGGTGCAGAACTAGAGCTAGCACAAAGAAGAAAATGGGATCTCAGCCCAAAGATCTGACGAGCCTAAAATATTCTATCCATAAGATTCAAGCCCCACTAGAGGAATATGAGGATTTCCTCAATATGATGGACTGAGTTGTGGTGTTGGGTGTTTTTTGCGTCCATTTTTTGGCTTTTGTGTTGGAAGTTTTTTATTCTATTTTTAGGAAGGTTATTTAAATTTTTATCTTGGGTTGTGCCCTATCTTGGTTCTACCATTTCCTTTGGGCAGATGATGCGTCTTGATGCTTGTAATGCTTGTTATTTTTCCTAGTTTTTAAAGGGTTTTGGGGTCCCTTCAAAACCTTCTATTACCTCAATCAAAAACAAAGTGGTCGATGCCCTAAGAAGGAGAATAGGATTGGTGCAAGAAATCCAAATTCAAAGCATTGGTATTGATGCTCTAAAAGATTTGTATGTAGGAGACCCATATTTTGGTGAAGTGTATGAGGTATGTAAAAATATTGTTGACAAATATCATATTGATTTTTTAGAATTCCTAATTCAATATGGGTTATTGTTCAAAGGAGGACAACTATGTATCCCTAGGTGCTCAATGAGGGACAATATTGTAAAAGAAAAAAATTGTGGAGGCATGAGTGGGCATTTTGGTTTTGATAAAACACTTGAATCTATGAGGAGAAATTACTTTTGGCCAAAAATGCAACATAATATCAGGAAGTTTGTAGAAACATGTGTAATATGTCAAAAAGCAAAGGGTGTCTCCACCAATAAAGAACTTTACCAACCTTTACCAATACCCTCTAGGCCTTGGGAATAAATTTCAATGGAATTTGTAATGGGACTTCCAAGAACAACAATAGGTTATGATAATGTTTTTGTAGTTGTGGATAGGTTTAGAAAAATGACACACTTCATCCCCTAGAAAAGAACTTATTATGCATCCCATATTGCACATTTTTTCTTCAAATAAATAGTGATAATTCATGGGTTACCACAGCCTATTGTTTTAGAAAGAGACAGTAAATTTCAAGGATACTTATGGAGGACCCCATGGAAGAAATTGGGGACATATATGACATTCTCTTCTTCTTATTACCCCCAAATTGATGGCCAAACTAAAGTGGTGAAAAGATCTCTTTGGAACCTTCTAAGGTGTTTAACAAATAAATATGCACAAAAATGGGATATGATACTACCACAGGTAGAATATGCATTTAATGACTCCTTAAACAGGTCAACAGGGAAGAATCCATTCCAAATTGTTTATGGTATGCACCCCAAAGGATTCTTGGAACTCAGAGATCTCCATGATGATCCTAAGATCAGTTCCCAAGGTGTGGAATTGGCACATTGGATCAAACAGATACAAGAAGTGAAATACAACCTTCAACAAGCCACTGCAAAATATAAAGCTTCTACAAATAAGAAGAGAATATTTTCACATTTTTAAATTGGTGATCAATTCTGGGTATATCTAAGGAAAGAAATATTTCCAAAGGGTAGATACACAAAGCTCCACATGAAGAAAGTGAGACCATGCACTATACTCCACAAGTTTGGTGAAAATTCCTATGAAATAACTCTACCCCCTACACTTGCAATCTCTCCAATCTTCAATATTTTTGATCTCACCCCTTTTAAATTTAATGTAGATATTGCAAGTGAAGTATAAAGTATAAATGATCCTAATGATGATTGGGCTAAGGACTTTCCTCCTAGCCAACCAGTGAAACTTGACAAAATCCTAGAAACTAAGGTGCTAAAGAAGACAAGGACCACCATATTCATGTAGTATCTTGTGAATTTGAAAGGAATCCCTGACATTGATGCAACATGGATGACAGAACAAGAGATTATACAACATGGGTCTGCATTGGCTCAACTAGACTCAAGTTGGAACTAGAGTTCTAATCATCCAGGGGAGTATGGTATAGGAGAACCCTAACAACATAGAATCAATCCTCCAATTATTGGGATGAAAAAATCTCATAGGACCATGAAAAAGGAATAAAATTCCATTGGACTCAAAAATTGCAATAGATCCACTTTGTAAGACCCTTTACCGAGTAGTTGTTTATATAAACCTCTTTGTGAAAGTTGGTCAAAGGATAACCTAGAAGGTAATTTAGGTTATGTTTAGGATATTTACATGTATTTTGATAGGTTTGGTTCACATGGAACCTTAGGTCTTAGCAAAATGGTTGAATTTCTCATTAGGAGAAAAAAAGTACAAAATTGCATAAAGTGTTGCAATGCAAAGGTTGTCAACTTTTGCAACTTTTTGCAAATTTTTGTAACTAAAGTCCCAAAAGTCACAAAATTTTGAAAATAAGTTTTGGAAGTTGAGAAATGCCTTTATTTACCCCATTTGGTCAGGTCAAAGGTAGGATGATGTAATTTAACATTTCTATCAATAAAATTCACACTTTTGTTGTAATTCTGTGAGCGTTTCTAGTTGTACAGACTAGTATGAATGAATGGATGAATGCCTGAGACTTATTGAAAAAGTTTAGTGTTTGAATTATATTTCATTTGAGTTTGGTTTGGACTTTTGAGGAGTTTTTTGGAGAAATATATCTTATTTTCTGTCAGTAGAGGTCCAAAACCCTATCCAACCTAGGGTTTCACAGAGAAATGCCAATTTATCATCTTGCCACCGTTAAGAAAATCTAAAACTTGGTGAGATGAGACCTTGGAATGTTTATTTTAATTTTATGGAAGTGATTTTTATTTTGGAGTGTGGTTCGTGTGGATTTGGAAGCATTTTGGTAGACATCTGAAAGTGGCTACCTATGCATTGTTTTGGAGATTGAGAGACTCAAAAAATTTTGGGTGGAACCAAGACCTAAGGGATTTGATTTGGTAGTTTTGGGACCTATCCTAGCCATCTAAATGATTGGGAGAATGCCAAGTTGAATAAATTAGGCACTTCCTTTGTAAATGTGTCCAATTAGGTCTATTAGGCCTAGAGATGAATTCGAGCGGTGAGGCCTTAGATCTTATAACCGATTCCTATGTGTGGGGATCCTTCATGATCTTCAAAATAGTGGAAATAGTGAAAATACCTTGAATTTTTCATAGTGTTGTAGTCGAAAAACCTCCTGGAAAAGGCTACAGGATTAGGACCCCTAAAGAAGAAAGTACCCTCACAAGATTCGGTAGAAAAGATTGGTCTATTGGATCATGAAATATAAGGTCCAAATTGACAAAAAATAAAGTAGTTTCACCCCATTTAGCCATTAGAGTACTTTGTCCACTTTTGGCACATTTTCCCTCTAGGGTCACTTGTTTACAAGAAGGGAACTTAAACTTGCATTTGAGTTTGGATTAGAAACTTGTAAACACATGAAGCAAGGAAACATGGAGTCCATGAAATGGTGTTATTAAGGCATGGAGAGAGTACAAAGGTGAGAGACCTTGTTTGGATTCCCTAGAAGTAGTGTTGAAGCATACCAAGGGTAGGCTTGATGTGAGTAGTTGTATCTCACAAATAGGGAAACATTCCACATTGTTGGGTTCAAGAAATAATCAGTAAGGGATCTGCATCAAAGTATCTAGGGTTGAGGTGTAGGGTTTATGGTATTCAATTTATCTGAGGGATTGGAATAGATTATAAAGTTTTTGTTCTTTAATTTTTTTATTTGGTTATCCCCCTACCAAAGAACAATCTCATTAAATTTTTACATGTAAGAGTATCATTATATAGTATAAGGGTTCTAAATGTTTAAAAAAACAATAAAGGTTATTTTGTGTGCACCAGATGTGCCGTGCCAAAATAACCTACACAAAAATGGTGAAAATGGTCATTTCACTATGATTCAAGCCCACATTTTTTATTTTTTATTTTTATTTTTTGTGTATTATCCAACAAAGAGACACTTTTTCATTGTTTTAACATCTTAAACAAGCATATTTGGCATATTCAATCATCTTTTCACAACCCTTTTGTTTCTTTGACAATGTAGAAGATTAAAAATTGAAGTTTTTAGATCAAATTTGATTCCATGAGGTAATATTTTTATGCTTGTAGAATTCAAATGTGTATTATGCTTCTTTTGTTTAAATTTGTGAATATAGACTCATTCATTTCATAATTTTTACTCATCCTATTGGATTTACATAGGATTGAACCTTGAATGCAAAGGAAACTGTGTAGAAAGTTCAATCCTTGAGTAGTTTGAAGTAGAAAAAAAAGAAAAAGAGAATATTTATAATTTCTAATATGAATTTTTAAATTTTAACATGTGTTATATTTGTGTTTATGTGTTTTGTGCTTGTCACATTGTCACTTAGTTCAATTTTGATTCTTTTTCATTTTATTTTATTCTTTTTGTAATTGTTTTCTTGTCTTTTTGAGTGATAATAAAATGGATTATCAATCTTACTTAAATTGAATTGTCTTTTCTTAAATTTTCAATACATGATATGTGCATGGTGATAAGTACTCGAAATGTGGATTCATTATTATGCTCTACATCCTTGGTATTCATTATTATCTCATAATTTCATCATTAGAGTAGTATCTTTATCGTTTGTAATGATTCTATGATTTTCCTACATACATTAGCACCATCATAATGAATTTATGAAGTCTCAATTAATATATGACTATCCTATATTAATTAGAGTTTCTCTAATGAATCTATTACAATCCGAATGAATCTAGGATAGTCCTAATGAAGCTATAATTATCCTACATTCAGTAGGATTTTCCTAACTTCATTAGGATTTTCCTATAATCATTAATATTCTCATGAATTAATTCTAGGGAAAGCCTAATGAATGTAGGTTGCTCAAATATTCCTTAAGAATACCTTTTTTTTTTCACTCCCTCTTTTTATTTGAACAAATTCTCTTTGAAAAAATTTCATTATCTTGTTTGTCCATAAATTTTGAATTCATCATCATGCTAAGGAAATGACTGAAGAATATAACACTGGAAGAGCGTGAAGTTAAGAATTAAAAGAGAAGAGAATGAGTAAGGAAAATTCATGAAGCAAGTAAATTTAACACCATAAAAGAAGAAATGACAATTCAAGAGAAACCTAGAACATTTACCCAATTTAAGAGAGATATGAATTTAGAAATACAAGACAATAGATACAAAACATTCATGCAATGAGACAATTGAATCTTGAAGTCGAGACCGCATCATCTAACACATGAAAAGTTAAAGGAACACCATCTCCCACATCTCTAGTTGATGGCACCATCTATGACATCTAACATTGAATGCATACCCTCCACAACATCTTAGGGTGCAAGTACAAAACCATTAACATCAATTGTTGGAGTCACACCATATTATACATCTGAATTTCAAGGTACATCCTTATTTCATTTTCTATTTGAAGTATGTCATCTATCCCTTATTTTTTTGAGATTACTAATTTTGAGGTAGCTCAAACTTTGAGAACACCTAGATGTTTGCATAGAAATCCTAAGTATTTGATTGATATTGATGCTAATGTTTTTAAACCAATTGTTGATAATATTTCAAAGCTTACTTGTCAGAGTAATGATAATTATATATGGAGATTGTTTTTTGAGTATTTAAATGAGGTCAAAAGATGCCAAATGTTTATTTTTTATTAAGGTTCAAATAGGATTTGAAGGGACCCAAAACCCTACAAATAAAATGCTACCCTTGCAAATTATTAGTAACTCTGAAACTAGCCAAAATAAAAAAGATAAATAGAATAGAAATAGATAAAATAACAAAGAGAAACTAAAATAGCTTCTCCATGGTCTCATTGGCCTCTTCAACCAATTGGAAAGTATATAAAGTAATATTCTTGAGATCTTGTAGGTCTTGTGCAAAGTGAACCACATCTCTTTTGAGGTTTCTTCTCATTCTAGTGCATGGCCCTAATTTGTCTTCAACATTCCCTTCACAATTCTTCTTCCAAATGTCAAGATCCATGAGCATATTATGATTTGGGTGAATTTTTTCTAATTGGTTTACTATGCTCTAGATATTTTTTGAAGTGCTCTTGATAAAATTGTAGCTAAATGTGACCAGAGTACACAAATTATCATTGATTCTCTTAAGTTCAGTGTCAAGGGCCACAACTGTGTCCTCATAATATGTCTTAATTGTTTCCTCATCCTTTTCTTTTTTTAGAGAAGCAACAAGACTTTTTATATCATTCTTATCCCATGGAACCTATTTCTACTATTTAATCTCCAATTGGGACTGGGTCCCCTGCAACCTTATATTTATTTGATTTATTTCTTGAAATATCTATTTACGTATTCTATAGGAGTCTATTCTATATTATGGGAAATGACTAAGGAATCCAAAGTTAATTCTTGATCAGAACTAAGGAGGGGGGATCTTTAGGAAGCTAATGGGGGAAAGGAGGTCTACCATCCCTCTCAAAATTAGGAACTTTATCTTCATTATTAGGAACAACATCAAAAGAGTGCATATGATGGAAAGAATCATCATGGATACTAGGGGGAGGGGAGACATTACTAGGTTTGGTAGGGATATTATTTTTGGAAACCCAAGGGATATTACCCTCCTTTTCAAGAGATACAGGCTCAAAGTCATCCTAAGTCTCCCAATCCTCTCTTTCTGAGTAGAGGCTATCAGAAGTCACTTGATTAGATTTCTCATCCTCCTTTAAAGAAGAAAGGGAGGCTTTGGGTTTCAATTTGGAGGGAGAGGGACAAGATTTAAAATGCTTCACAATAAGAAATATAAGAACTTCATTTAACTCAGGAATCCTTAGATTTTTTTCCATGATATTTAATGCTAACAGTAAGAGACAATAAAAGGTAGGAAGGAAAAGAAATGTAGACCTTGTGTCTCTAATGATTGAGTAAAACAAAATGGTGCCCATGATATATATATATATATATATATATATATAGTTCCCCACACCTATCAAAATTTTAGGAAGGACTTGGTCCAAGGTTATCACAACCCAATAACCCAAGGGAAACCTATTCACTAGGTCTCACCAAGTCTAAAACACCAACTACTAAGGTTGGATCTCAAGCACTTTAACCCAAATTATCAAAAATACCCCATGAAGTGACTCTAGGGACTAGGGGTGACCTATACTCATAGGTTTGGTCTATTTAGGTCCCTACTAACAATTTCCAATGGTTCTTTCCATCCTTTACAACTTATGAGACATAGTTGCTTCACAAATCCACTTCTAGGCTTGTAGCCTTTTCTCAAAGGATTTTTGATCTTAAACAAAATACTTCCACATAACCCCTTGAAAAAATTAGGGATTCAGACACCCTTAATGGCCTAAGGTCTTAGACTTAATCACCAAAATATGAAGGTGAAGGAAAGACAGGAAAACAGACAAAAGTGCTGCTACAAATAGGGCTAATTAGGCATGTAATTACACTACAAGTACTCCTTCCTTGCATCCAATGCCCAAACCAGTACTTGGCTCATGTGAGGGCTTGTATAAGGGTTATCTACACCGATTTAGGGCTCTTGGTGAATCTCCAAATAGAAGTTATGCTGACTATCCTCATTCAGTAAATGATGTACACATGGGTATGTACACCTAGGGCATCATGGAAAGCCCATCTCCATGCATTTTGACAAACCTACCCTGCATAATATTGAAGAACATAAATAAAAAATGATTTCCACCAGGGGTCATTGAGTTCCCATGGTGGAAATTAGAAATACACTCATTTCTTTGTGAAACCCTGATTTAGGGCCTACAAACCAGGCAGTGGAACTGAAAATTTGGTAAATTAAAAAGTATGAGTGATCAACACATGAGACCAAGTGAAAATGGAAGAAGAATCATAGGACCAACTTGCGGTGTTATACTTTCATGTACTTCTTCCCATACCAATCCATACTAATCAACTATCCATAGGATTCGTAGAGAAATGGTTATTCTTTACTGATTTTCAATTCCAAACTACATCCTCCTCCTACCACCAGCCTAAAAGGGATTATTTAGGAATTCCCAATGGTTACATCACATTTTTTAACCAACTAGCCATTTGGGAATGAGTTTTAAAAATATTGACAAAAGTTGTCAATGTTGCTCAAAAGTTGCTTGACAACTTTTTGAGAAATTTTGCAATTTTGCAATGTAGGTGACCAAACTTGGTCCAAACCATTATTTGGTGATACCTAATGGATCAAAAAATTAAAAACATGAAAAAAAAAAACCTATATTTTAGGTTTTGGACAATAGTTGACCAATAGTTGACCAAGGGCTCATAAAATGCCAATCTTGGAACTATGGTCTTACAAAAGATGTCCAATGAGTAATCTATGATTCTTACATGACTAGAGGCCACTATGACCTTGATAGAAACCCTAAGTGCCAAAGGAAACACTTATTTCATTTAGGGTGCTCCTGCACCATACTCCCCATGAGATTTTGAACTCAAGTTCCCACTTGAGGTTAACTGATCAACAGTGGTTCCATGTTGTTTGATTTGTCCTCTATCATATAGGTAGCATCTATGTTAGGGATTAATTTCCATTTCACTAAATACTGCATGTACTTATTCTTCCTTTTTTTCTTCAGTACTTTGGATTCAATAATTTTTTCTAACTCCATTGGTCTACTTTGTGGGAGATCTATCACATAGTCTCCATCATCCTCATTCTATGGGCCCTGCACATTAGTAACATCTGCAACACACTTGTAAGGGGTAAGGTTTGCAACATTAAATATAGGAGAAATTAGTAAAGTAGGAGGTAAAGAAATTTCATAGGCATTTTCACCCATCTTGTTGAGAATGGTGCATGGTCTAACTTTCTTCATGTGTAGCTTTGAGTATTTTCCTTTAGGTAGTCTCTCCTTCCTTATGTATGCCCATACCTTGTCTACAATCTTGAAATGAATCTCTCTCCTTATCTTATCCACCTGTGCTTTATATTTCATGGTGGACTATTTTAGTGTGTCTTTCACTTCTGTCTGCACTTTAGAGATCAGTTTGGCCAATTCTTCTCCTTGTGCACTAACTCTGAAATCAGAAGGTAATTCCACCAAGTCTAATGGAAATTTTGGATGAAGTCCATACAAAGTTTGGAATGGTGTCTTTCTAGTAGATATGTTCATTGAATCATTAAATGCAAACTCTACTTGAGTTAAGATCATGTCCCAACTTTGGGAGTGTTGTTTGGTCAGACATCTTAGGAGGCTTCCAAGTGAAATGTTTACTACTTTAGTTTTCCCATTAGTTTGTGGGTGATAGGTAGAGCTATAGGTCAGATTGGTGCCAAGATTTTTGAAAAGAGTCCTCCAAAAATGTCCTTGAAATTTGACATCTCTGTCTGAAACTATTGTCTAAGGTAAGCAATGGATTCTGACCACTTCTTTGAAGAAGAGATGTGCTATGTGAGATGCATCATTTGTGCTTTTACAGGGAACAAAGTGGACCATTTTATTGAATCTATCCATTATGAAAACACACTGTCATGACCCTGTTTGGTTCTAGGTAAACCTATTACAAAATCCATTGAAATTGTTTCCCATGGCCTAGTGGGAATTGGTAGGGGCTGGTATAGTCTTGTTAATCTCTAAGTTCTGTTGATGATTAGTGCCCAACACTTAGTCATTTCATTAGGCAGTTTTAGTTGGCTATCACTATGGCTAAGCTAAAACTATACAAGGTTGAGCAATTTTTCAGTATGCCTAGTTACATTGCCAAGCTGAGTTACTTTTCCGAGTTGAGAAGGACACAAGGATATTAAGTGTCGAGCGACAGACAGTCAAGTGCCAAGTAGGATATTTTTTGTATACTTGTCAGGAATGATACAAACTTCAAGGACAAGTGATCCAGTCAACTTGTATAAGATTTTTGGTCTGACTTATGTGTGCATTTAATATTCTTATACAGAGTTAGTTATGCATTTAATTGTTTTATCTTATGCATTACTCATTGTAACCATTAATTGTAATACCATCATGGTATGGGTATTGGATCTTGATCGTTGATCTAGATCTCACTGTCAGATCTATATAGATATATTAGATTGATTCAAAACCTTATTTTGTATGTGCAAGAGGTAGAAGAGAAATTGTTGAAGTGACTGCATTTTGAAGTGAAATGCACAGAGGGTTATTTTGTTCAGAAGTAGAGATCAAGTAGAGCATAACACAGTGAATGGCAGAGTAAAGGTATATTAGATTATAAGATCAGAAGAGATACTGAAAAGAGAATATCTGTCATCAGCATTAGAGTGCATATCAAAGGATCAATAATTGAGACTTTTTAATCATTGTATCAGGTGAAAATCTCTTAACAGTGTGGTTTTAGCAGGCCTTCATTTATCTCTTAACAGAGTGCTTACTTCATTGTAAGTTTAAATCCTTTAACAATGTAGATTGTAATGATCTAAATCTTTTTATAGAGCAGACCTTTCACAGGGTAGATTACATTTTGTAATCAAACATTGTAACCTTAACCGGTACACTTTATTACTACAGTAGTGGAGAATTTTGTGGGTGTCACCCCTACCCTAGTTTTACCTATTTGGGTTTCTGGGTTACCAAGTTATTGTGTAATGTGTTACTTATTTCATGGTGTGAATTCTATTTGAGATTACATTAGATTCATTTATGTATGAATGTGGATCAGTTTATTTTAAGTGTTTAATTTTGAAGATTTGATTCACCCCCCGTCTCAGTATCTTGCTTTCCCATTATTGTATTTCCAACAATTGGTATCAGAGAAGAGTTCTCTAAAAAGGTTATAATCAGCTTGAGAATTAAGATCTTGAAATGGAGGTCTACAAGATGTGTAAAGTAATTGAGAGTCAAAAGATTGATGTTCAACTAGCACTCCAATAGCTTGAGATTGCAAGACAAGAGTTAAGGAATTCCTTGACTGCAAGGAAAGATTTGGCCAAACAAATGAATGACACTCACTATCAGGAAGAAGACATGGCTAATCAACTACTACTTGTGAATCAGGAGATCAACAGGAAAGACTTGGAGATTGTAAATTTTAGATCTGGGAATAGTCAATTGAAAGATGAATTGAGATCTGAGAAAGAAATTAATAACAGAGTAAATGATCCAAGTACAACTATGAATTACTTTGAAAAACTAGTGGAAGCATCAAGAAGACCTAAAGATTCTTCTGGGTTAGGTCACATTGAACAACATACAACCACTGAAGATGGAGAATCATCTAAGACAGGTGAAAGAAAGAATGCAAAGCTGAGAAACAAGAAGCCTATTTGTCACCACTGTGGAAAACCAGGTCATACAACAAACATTTGCCGAAGCAAGAATGGTAAGTCCAATCCTAAAACTAACTTTAATGGTTATTGCTTTAACTGTAATAAGTTTGGACATCAAGCATGTGAAGGTAAGGCAAAGGAAAGTAAAACACCTAGATTCATGGTAATTGCTATAATTGTCACAAATATGGTCATAGAGCACAAGATTGAAGATCTAAAGGTAAAAAGCGATGGACATCAAAGGTACAAGAGAAATTACCAAGAAAAGGCAATACTTACAATTGGGATTACAACACATGGCATAGTTGTCATTACTATGGTGAGTATGGACATGTTCCCGAAAATTGCATAAGGACACATTTTAGAGGAAAGTCTAAAAGTTGGATGAATGGAAGCCTAGTTTGTCACAGTTGTCTAAAAATTGGCCATACAAGGAAAGATTACAAAACTAGAGTACCTGCACCTATATTTGATCAAATTAGAGCACAGATGAACAAGAAATGGGTTAAGAAGTCTGAACCATGTAGCAGTGAAGCTAATGAAGCCGAGGTCACCCAATCCAATGGATCAGGTGATCACATCATCTCCAACTAAGAGAAAGAGGTATGTAAGGAACTATATTTAAAAATCCTTATCTTACATCAGTTCCTAACATGAAATGTACAAAAAGTCCATATTTTCATATGTTAAGATGCACCAGGACATATTTGAAGACAAAATGCCGAGATGAGAAAATTGCACTATAGGTGTCGAGCATTTATCATGGACACTAAAGTCGAGTTCTTTAGTAAGTGTCAAGTTTTGTTGGCTGAGTAAAATTCTATGAAGGCCGAGTGTAGTGAGCCGAGTGGGATGCAAGTTGTGTTAAAGCCGAAGACAACTGGCTTGCACTAACTCAATGGGAAAAACATTTAATGCTCACCTGCCTTGACCTTTCATAGCTAATAAAGGATGAACAACTGATATTTCATTTTTACCTTGTGATTTTACTATTTATGGAGTGATTGAAGTGATTTGCATAATTGATCTTAATGAAGCTAAGAATGAAGATTTCATCAGTGTGCTATTGGCAATCTTAAAGTGAA
Source organism: Thuja plicata (assembly GCA_018584345.1). Lineage (NCBI taxonomy): Eukaryota > Viridiplantae > Streptophyta > Pinopsida > Cupressales > Cupressaceae > Thuja > Thuja plicata. The sequence goes on from MU226759.1 coordinate 83,808, forward strand.
TAGTGAACAGAGAACAGTGCAAAACATCACTTGTCGAGGTATTCTATTTTCCATCTCTCAAACCCTAAATTTAAGAATTATGGATGCAAGTTCTTCCACACCAGCCAAGAGTATGGAGGCAGAACCAGAACAAATTCAGTTGATTCAGAGTGATGAATGTGAACCTCTCAACTTTCAATTTGTCCCTAAAAGTATGATACAGAGTGATTTAATAGGAGCCCTCTCATCCATCCCTCCCAAGGTACTTATGATTCATGATGTTAGATCATGTTATATGGTTAAAATTGGAGAAGTAGGAGATAATAAATTAAGGAAATCCTACAACAAACTATGTGATAATGGAGTTCTGAAGGGAGAATTCAAATACTTAGCCAAAAAAGGGTTAACTCGTGCCCTAGATTTTCCCCAAGGTTTCAAAGATGAATGGATCAAGGTTATCCTTAGCCGAGTTCATGACATGAGTATGTGGCTAGATAATGGACCAGTCAAAAT
>MU226759.1:91616-142391 GCA_018584345.1 Thuja plicata
GTTCTCTTTTACCTCGCCACCCCTTACCAATAATTTTTGCATAGTTGTATCTCTTTACGAAACTAGTTGAAAAAGCTTATGATGGATTTTCGCTATGATATTGTTGTGGCTTATCTTACGATCATGTGTGTAATTAGAAATGAATTTAACATCATGCATCTAGTTGTGTAGCAATATATGAAGATGCAGGAAATAGAGAGACAAGGGGAAACATGATACAAAGGCAAGGAAGAGAAAACTCAGGTATGCAGCATCTTCGTATGATTGTCATTTGAATACTATTAAAGGATAATGTTTAAAGTGGCTCCATTTCCTTCTTGTATTATTGATAAATATTATAATTATTAGAACCATGAATTTTATGATGTAGTTAAAATGGTATGTTATATATGTTAATTAAAAAAAAAAAATTGTTGTGTTTTTGGTCATAAATTTTGGGCATTACATAGAGGTATGACTATCTCTACAATTACTAACCTAGAACTTGACTTTGGAGTAAGGGTAATTGCACACAAGTTCTATCAGTCCAGTAGATTGGATAGTGTTCCCTGTACAATAGTTGACCAGGCATGGAAAATTGTGAAGAAGAATCACACATATGATCTTGCTGAGCTACAACAGACATAGTTAGCCGAGAACCTTGTATCAATTAGAAAGGCTAAGAGCTTGTCATGTAAGTTTGGTTCTTTACTAGTATGTATATTTTTCTACATTCAGGACACATTTCCTACATTGGGAAATATTTTTTGGAAAAAGGATAGACCCATTACAGTTTAGATTAGTGAATACATAGAGAAATTAGGAAGCAATTTCAATAGCATTATGGGTAGCTATTTTGTAGAATTCAAGAAGAGAATGAGATTAAGGACTAGGATTCCTAAGTCAAGAGTGGAGAAGCACTATGAGGAAATTTGTTTTCTAGTTGATACAGATAACACTTATATCAAGGCAGTGACTCCTAGAATAACATGTTTAGAGCCATTTCCATATGATATTAATGTTGATGAAGCATCAGCTGCCATCACTGCACTCCTAGCTGAGACAATTAACACCACAGAAAAGAGATTTGCAAACTTTGATGAAGCTAAGGCTAAGATATCTAGAAGTTTGAATGAAGGAACTATGGAGAGGAAAAGAAAGAAGATAGTGAAAAATCTGAAGAAAATAGTTGGCTTGGGTAGTGATGAAGAGCCTGAGGATGCACCTCTAGGTCTGTCCACTGGACAAGGTGAGGATATTTCTACTAAGGAGGAAGTCAGTGCATCAGAAGAAGTTGCAAAGAAAGCTAAGGGCAAGAAGCCATCAATTGTCATAGTAACCAAGCCGAGCTGAGCCAAACCCAAGGTAACACCTCCTGCAACTAATCATCCAAGGAAAAGAGCATCTACTGTTACTTCCCCAGTAGAAGTGCAAACAAAAGTATATGGTAAGAGAAAAGTTGCAGAAAGTAGTTCTGGTAAGGAATCAAAGGTTACTCCTAAGGCTGAGCCAAGTAAGCTAGCAAAAAGACTGAGAAGGAAATTAAATTTGAGGCCAGATAGTGATGAGGCGTTGATAGAAATTGATGAACCCACAAACATACCTACAACCCAGTTCAAGAAACTAGCAAGCATTGATGAGGTATGTGATACTTTAAGGAATTCAGCAGGGTTAGCAACATTTAAGTTCATCAAATATGACAAGTTGAAAACAATAGATAGGCACAAAGTTTAGGAAGCACTCTTTGACATGATGAGTACCTTCAAATTGACTCCTATAGAGATAGGAAATCATGTGCCTGATGAACTATATAACTTTCTGTCCAGCAAATGGGAATTTGTGCTTGCCACTGAAAGACAAATCAGGGAAGGAACCCTAGCAAAGATAATTCCTAAGTTAACCTCTAAAAAAAGAGCCAAATTCATAGAGGATTATAAGAGTAGGTTTGTTCCCAAACTCAGAGGATATGTTGTTTTAAAGAATGACATAGAAGGTGTAGTACAACAAAGCACAAGGATCTGGAAAGAGATTTTTGGATTGATCATTCCAAAAGATAAGAAATCTGGTGAAGGGTCATCCGAGCAATAGACAAAAGTTGAAGAAAAGACTACCCCTGAACCACAGATACTTAAAGATCAAATTGCAGAAGAAAAGGACATGACCAAGGATGCATTAGATGCAACAAACTTTGTTGATCTAACTACAGACAGTCCTATGGATTATATAGTTGATGATCCAAGCAATTTTAATGCCGAGTGGAAAAGACACTGATTCACCTATTAAGGCAATTGATACTGAAGAAGAGAAGTCTACAGCATCTGGCGAGAAAATTGAGGTTGGAAGTATTTAGCAAAGTGAAGGACAATAACAAGCAAATGAACAAGAAGTAACTTCACAAGATCCACCTATATTAGAGGTTGTGAAGATAGTTTTAGATAGTAGAGTAGTAACAACAGATGTTGTTGATAAGCCTAAAGAAGAAGAGGCAGCACACGTGTTGGTTGAGCTACCACACTCTACGTCATCCACTCCCATAGGTCCTAAAACTGGTGGTATGCCGAATCCACAGACTGTATTGACAAAATTGAAGGAGGCATTGGAGACTGAAACTGTCAAAGGAAATATATTATTTTGCTGAGCATAAGTTCTCCAGAAATAAAGAAGAAGAAGATCTTGAAGAAGAAGTCACAGATTTTAGATGTAACACTAGAAGAAGTCATTGTGATTCCATAATGGGATCCCAATGAGTTATCTTTTGAACAAATTAGGACTCTTCAAGAATTACTTAAAAGGAAGAAGAGACAGGAAGAAATGAAGATAGAACAAAAGCAAAAGCAGGTGTTGCATGACATCGAAGACATATTTACAAAGGCTTTTGACTTAGAGGATGAAATGCCTCAATCTCCAATCATAGATCAACTAGTCACCATTGTACAAAAAGTAACAGATGAGGACATAGAAAGCAATGAGAAGCTTCTACAATGGTCCTGGAGAAGATTTGAGAGCAAAGTTCTAGAGAAGATCTGAGAAGAGATAGCAACAAAACAGGTTGAAATTTCTGTTCTTGTAGAAACCTTAGAGAAAGTTACAGCTAATGTTTATTCTTTGTATAAGAAATTATGTGATGTTGAATTTTTCACAAAGGATAATTTACAGCTTGTTGAGAAGCTACAATTAGATTTGAGATCAATTGGTGCAACTTTAGGTAAAGATAATACATCTAGTTCTTTACATTTTAATAATTTGATAAATGCACAAAGGAGAATAGCCGAGCTTATGGCTGAAGATGGTTGAATAAGGGCCAAGTTGATAACTAATCAGACAAGCTTGTTGCCTCATTTGGAGGTAATATAGAAGGAACTCTCAAAAGCTAAGGAGTTATCATAGAGCAGTGCAAATCTATCGACTGCAGAAAGTTTAGTGAGTCTAGATGCCGAGCTAGAAATAAAACTGAAAGTTATGAAGGTTTCAAAGGAAAGCTAGGATACAACATTTGAATCCACCCTGCAACTTCATAAGCAATTTTTGGATAAGTACAACTTAACCCCACCAGCAATCAGTGACAAAAACAAGGGGGAAGTTAGTACTATGGAAGGAGGAAGTTAGTAAGGAAGTTGGTAAGGAGTTATGAAAGGATACATCAATACAGCAAAGGTACACTTGTATATAATTTTTGAAGGCATTGTAAACTTTTTGTATAAGTATATTCCTAGGGAGAGTACTTAGCGTACTTAGGCAATATTTTGATGAAATGTACAAAAGTAATGATAAGTGTTTTTGCCACTAATATCAAAGGGGGAGATTGTTAATCTCTAAGTTCTGTTGACAATTAGTGCCCAACACTTAGTCATTTCATTAGGTAGTTTTAGTTAGCTATCATTGTGGCCAAGCTAAAACTATATAAGGCCGAGCAACATTGCCAAGCAATTTTTTAGTATGCCTAGTTACATTGCCGAGCTGAGTTACTTTTTTGAGTCAAGAAGGACACAAGGATATTAAGTGCCGAGCGACAGACAATCAAGTGCTGAGTAGGACAGTATTTTGTATACTTGTCAAGAATGATACAAACTTTAAGGACAAGTGATCCGGTCAACTTGTATAATCTTTTTGGGCTGACTTATGTGTGCATTTAATATTCTTATACGGAGTTAATTATGCATTTAATTGTTTTATCTTATGCATTACTGATTGTAACCATTAATTGTAATATCATCATGGTATGGGTATTGGATCTTGATTGTTGATCTAGATCTCACTGTCAAATCTGTATAGATATATTAGATTGCTTTGAAACCCTATTTTGTATGTGCAAGAGGCAGAAGAGAAATTGTTGAAGTGACTGCATTTTGAAGTGAAATGCACAGAGGGTTATTTTGTTCAGAAGCAAAGATCAAGCAGAGCATAACACAGTGAACAACAGAGTAAAGGTATATTAGATTATAAGATTAGAAGAGATACTGAAAAGAGAAGATCCATCATCAGCATTAGAGTGCATATTGAAGGATCAATGCTTGAGAATTTTTAATCATTGTATCAGGTGAAAAAATCTTAACAGTGTGGTTTTAGCAGGCCTTTATTTATCTCTTAACAGAGTACTTACTTCATTGTAAGTTTAAATCCTTTAATAAGGTAGATTGTAATGATCTAAAGCTTTTAACAGAGCAGACCTTTCATAGGGTAGATTGCATTTTGTAATCAAACATTGTAACCTTAACCGGTACACTTTATTACTACAGTAGTGGAGAGTTTTTTGGGTGTCATCCCCACCCCAGTTTTACCTATTTGGGTTTCTGGGTTACCAAGTTATTTTTTAATGTGTTACTTATTTCATGGTGTGAATGCTATTTGAGATTACATTAGATTCATTTATGTATGAATGTGGATCAGTTTATTTTAAGTGTTTAATTTTGAAGATCTGATTCACCCCCCCCCTCTCAGTATCTTGCTTTCCCATTATTGTATTTCCAACAAGTCCTTGGTTAGTGGATACACACTTTGCTTGTTGACAAATAGTACAAGATTCTACAAACTTCTTAACTTCATTTCGCATTCTTGGCCAAAAATAACTTCTTTTTACTAGATCTGTGGTTTTATCTATCCCAAAATGACCTCCTAGGCCACCACAATGTTTTTCCTTAATAATATGTGTTCTCATGGAATATCTAGGTATGCATAATTGGGCTCCTTTAAAAAAAAGTCCATTCTAAATTAGAAAATCAGAAAAATCAGTATGATATTTACCTATCATCTTAGTGCATACCTCAAAAAATTCTCCAAAATTAGGATCATCTACATATAGATGTTTTAGGGAGTCAATCCCCACACTCTGAAGTTGTACTTCAACCAATCCAGCCCTTCTGCTTAGGGAATCAACCACTTTGTTTTCTACCCCATTTTTGTGCTTTATATTGAATGTATAAGCCTACAAATGCTCCATCCATTTGATGTGTTTGACTCCAAATTTTTCCTGATTGTTTAAGAAATTCACTGCATGGTTATTAGTATAGAAAATAAATTCTTTTGGGAGTAAGTAGTGTCTCCATTTTTTTAAGGCTTGTACCATTGCATAGAGTTCTAAATCATATGTGGAATATGTTTTCTTTGCATCATTTAATTTTTTAGAGAAAAATGCTATAGACTTACCTTCTTGGCTCAAGATTGCACCTATTGCCAAGTTCCTTGCATCTGTTTCAACAGTAAATACCTTATTGAAGTCAGGGAGCACTAGGATTGGGTATTGGGCCACTCTATTCTTGAGATATTGGAATGCATCTCCAGCTTCTTTATTCCATTCAAACCTAGTCTTTTTTCTAGCCTTTATAGTGTCCAACATAGGAGCACATAGATGACTAAAATTTTTAATAAACTTTCTATAAAAATTTGCAAGGCCATGAAAACTTCTAACATCACCTTGGTTCTTTGGTGGAGGCCAGTTGAAAATTTCTTGAACCTTCTTAGGGTCCATCTTTAGGGTGCCTTGTGAGATGAAAAACCCTAGGAACACAAGTTCCTTCTTCATAAACATACACTTTTCCAAGTTAACCACTAGCTTGTATTGATGGAGTCTCCTCAAAACTTGTTCCACATGATCAAGATGTTCTTCTCTGCTATGACTGTAAATCAAAATGTCAACCAAATATATGACTACAAACTTGCCAATAAAATCAATGAAGATATCATTCATGAGCCTCATGAATTTACTAGGGTCATTGCTCAAACCAAATGGAATAACAAGACATTCAAATAGTCCCTCAGTTGTTTTAAACACTATCTTTCTTTCATCACCTAGATTTATCCTGATTTGGTGATATCCTAATTTTAAGTCAATCTTGGTGAAGTAACATGCACTTCCTAATTGATCCAATAAGTCCTCCATTCTTGGGATGTGAAATCTATACCTTATAGTGATCTTGTTGATGGCCCTACTATTTGTACATAACCTCCACTTGCCATCCTTTTTAGGGGATAAAACTGATGGGACAACACATGGACTAAGAATTTTCTGAATCAGTCCCTTTTCTAACAATTCACTGAGTTGCCTTGCAATCTCTGCATGCTGATCAGGTGTCATCTTGTATGGGGTATTGTTAGGCAAGGAAGAACTAGGTATTAGTTCTATTTGATGACTAATATCTCTTAAGAGAGGGAGGCTTGTGGTCAAGTCACTAGTAGTGACATCACTATATTTTGTTAGCAATTTCTTGACTTCATTTGGTATAGGATCTTTATCATCAGTCCTTATACTATCCTTGGGCTTGGAGATTAGGACAAACACTTCAGTTTTAGGTTCCTTCAACACTTTCAACATTTCCTTTTCACCCAAGGTGATGACAATATGTTATTTCTCTTCTTTAGTATCAGGCATGGGCTTCACGGTGAAGGTTTTTCCATCCTTGGTGCTAGAGTAGGTTTTCTTCCTACAATGATGTGTGGAATCTACATCATATTGTCAAGGTCTTCCTAGAAGGATGTGGGAGGCATCCAATTCAATAACATCACATAGTAATTTGTCCTTAAAATCTTCTATAGAAAACTATATCCATGCTTGTTCAGTTACTAAGGTTTGTTGACCTTTTTTTAGCCAAGAGACATGGTAGGGGAAGGGGTGTGGCTTCTTAGGAAGGTTTAAATTTTGAACCATTTCAAGAGATACCAAATTTTTAGTTGAACCAGAATCTATAAGAAAATTACATACCTTCCCATGGCATTTGATGTTTGTCTTGAAGAGATTCTTCCTTTGAGGTTCTTGGTTTTGTGGTACTTGAAGGAAGACTTCTCTCATAATCAAACATGCTCCTTCCTCTAGTTCTAGGTCACTTTCATTTGCATTATCTTCTTGCTTGTCCCCTTGAATTAGTTTTGCTCTTCTTTCTCCTTGATTGTTATTGTTTCTCTTCTTAGGGCATCTTCATGCATGGTGTCCCAATTGGCTGTAGTAGTAAATCCTTAAGGGTCCATTTCCTCTTCCTGTATTTGTTCTCCCTCTATTGAAGGGTCTTCTTCCTCTATAGTTTCCTCTTAAGTTTGAATCTCCTTGATCCCTGTCTCCTTGGTTTTGGTCAGGGGTCTTGCTGTTGTTGCCACTATATTTTCCTCTATTCCAAGAGGTTCCTCTTCCTCTAAAGTTATTTCCACTATCATTGGTATTTCCTTTGCCAAACTCTTGTTTTATTTTCCACTTCTCCTCTACCTTAAGTGCCATTTGATAAGACTTTTTTACTAATGTAGGGCATTGTAGGCTAAGTTCCTCTTGAATGGATACCTTAAGACCATTCATGTACCTTGCTAGCTTCTCTTCTTCATCTTCTGCTACATTAGTATTCATGCATAGTTTTAGGAACTCCTCGGTGTATGAGCCTACATCCATGTCTTTTTGTTTTAATTTTTTATTCCTTCTATGGAGTTGCACATAATAGTATTCAAGCATATATATCTCCTTGATCAATACTATCATCTTGTTCCATGAATTAATCATACTTCTCCCATTCTTCACCTTCTCTATTTGGATGAAGTTCCAGCAAGTTAGGGCTTCTCCCTTCAACTTGGATCTTTCCATCTTCACTCTCTTCCTCTCAGGGATGTCCTTACACTCAAAGAAGCTTTTAAAGGCCTCAATCCAATCCAAGGCCAAATAAACATTCATTTTCTAATTGAAATTTGGTAAATTCAACTTCTCCTCCATGGTTCCTCTCCCCATAGACTTTAAGGCATCTAGGAGGGGTCTCTAGTCTGTAGGAATGTTCACATCCTGATCAGGGGTGTCATATTACTCTTCACTCCCTTATTCACCACCAGAAGTGTCTTCTTTTCCCCTCTCTACCTTGTTCTCCAACTCTTGAAGCCTACTTGTCAAGGCTGCATTTTCTTCCCTATGTTCTCTCACCATCTTTGCTAATTCAATGTTTTTGACCCTTGAAGGGATCTCTTCATCCTGAGGAGCAGACATAGCTCTGATACCACTTGATGTAGAGTGGACAGTAGGAAGCCTCCAAAGGACTCAAAAGGGAAATACACCCTTCAATACCCAACTCAAAAGGAAAAAGTGCCCCACACCTATCACAAGTGCAGGAAGGACTTCGTCCAAGGTTATCACAACCCAATACCCCAAGGGAAACCTATTCACTAGGTCTCACCAAGTCTAAAACACCAACTAATAAGGTTGGCTCTCAAGCACTTTAACCCAAATTATCAACAATACCCCATGAAGTGACTCTAGGGACCAGGGGTGACCTATACTTAGAGGTGTGGTCTATTTAGGTCCCTAATAACAATTTACAATGGTTCTTTCCATCATTTGCTACTTATGAGACATAGTTGCTTCACAAATCCACTTCTAGGCTTGTAGCCTTTTCTTGAAGGATTTTTTTCTCTTAAAAAAAATACTTCCACATAACCCATTGAAAAAATTAGGTATTCATTCACCCTTTATGGCCTAAGGTCTTAGACTTAAGCACAAAAACATGAACGTGAAGGAAAGACATGAAAAAACAGAAAAGTGCTTTTGCAAATAGGGCTAATTAGTCCTGTAATTACACTAAAAGTACTCCTTGATTGCATCCAATACTTGGACCATGTGAGGGCTTGTATAAGAATTATCTACACCAATTTAGGTCTCTTGTTGAATCCCCAAGTAGAAGTTATGCTGACTACCCTCATTCAGTGAATGGTGCACACATGGGTATGTACACCTAGGGCATGATGGCAAGCCCATCTACCTGCATTTTGACAAAAATACCCTGTATAGTCTTGAAGAACATAACTAAAACATGATTTCCACTAAAGGTCATTGAATTCTCATGGTGTAAATTAGAAATACACTCAATTCTTTGTGAAACCCTGATTTAGGGCCTACAAACCAGGCAGTGGAATTGAAAATTTGGTAACTTACAAAGTATGAGTGATCAACACATGAGACATGTATCATCTTAAAATGGAAGAACTTCCATGTTAAGAACATTTATCCCTCCTTAGGGGATTTTTTTTACCACCATCATACTGTCCCCTCATTTCTGCATCATCCTCTGGTTATGTGCCTGTTTAGGACCCTGATTAGGCCTCTCCGGGCACCTTCTACCCCACCTGGCATATTTTCTAGTGGTTATGACCCCCTAGGTCAAGGTAGACCTCAACCTTGACCTAGGTCAGGGTTTACCTCAACCTTGACCTAGGTCAGAGTTGACCTCAACCTTGACCAGGGTCCCCCTTTCAAATCTGAAATCTTGTCGTCTGCCGGGGGTCATCCAAAATTCAATTTTCCTGCTTTCGGGTCGGCGGTTTCGGGTTCCAAAGTGTTGATTCCTAAATTATATATAATATAGGTCCTCTCCTAGGGGAATGGGTCTAATTGGAATTTAATTATCCTATGTCGGCCTTCTTAGAAGATTGTGCCCTAGTTTCATATAAAAGGAAGCTTTCTCCTTTCATTTTCTCTAACCATCAACTAAGTAATAAGAGGTGATCAAGAAAAAGTTAAAGCATCCATTGTTCTACATGTTTTAAAGTTATCAAGGTGTTCAAAGTCTTCCTTTCAAGCATTCAAGTTCTCCATTGAAGATCAAGGATTCAAGCTTTTGAGCCTTTGAAGGGATTTGGTGCAAACATTCAAGATTTATCATTCAATCCCTAGATCTAGCCACCATGGTGGTGTGATCTTCCTTCAAGATCCTTTGTACATCCTCAAGATTATTTCATACTCTCTTCAAGGTGGATTCCAAGTATACAATCATGGAGGTTTATGGTTTCTAAAGACCATGCTTTCATACTTTCATACTTGCATACAATTGAATTACAATTGCATATCTATTGAATATAATAGCTTCATTGTTAGATTCAATTCTACTACTTGCTAGCATTCCATACCTTATTGATTTCAAGGTTGATTTCTAAATTGGGGTTTGACTAAGGCAAAGCCCTCCCACACAAAAAATAATCCTCTTTTTCTTGTAGATACAAGTTCAGGACTGTAGATTTGTGACCAGATCTGGATACCCTTTTCGGCTTTCTTTTGAACGGCACGAATAGATTCTCTGTCAGACCTGTGTAGGTTAGGGTTGACATTATTGGGTCAGGGTTGACATTTGTGGGTCAAGGTTGACCTTTCTCATAAGATGACATAAGAACAGAAAAAGATTTCTGGGTTTTGTTTTTGTCTATGTTCTGGTTTGGGATCATCTGTCAGTTTTTCCAGAAACAGTCTACAGACCTCAGAAAACAACATTCTTTGATCTATAGTTTTGTAAGGTTGGTTCTTCTTCCTATCCTTTTAAATTACTATAATTAAACATATTAATTTAATCAATTAACAAAATTTAAGATCCCCTTCTTTTTTCTCTTTCCGAATAGTTGATTCATTTGTGCATTAACCCTTCTTTTGGGTTGATCAACTTGGATCTTCCATTTGTGCATTTGAGGATAGAAAAAGAGTATCTTATCTTCTCCCTAATCACAATTGCAATACAAAATCAATACAATTCAAATTAAATGTAAAGTAGAGTTAAGGGATTTAACACACTCTAAGAAAATCAAACAACAATTAACAAACAAATCTCCTTACTTACATTTTGGTAACATCACATTATCATATCATCTACATATTTCATATATTACAAGACCAAGTGAAAATGGAAGAATACTCACAAGACCAACTTGTGGTGTCAGACTTTCATGTACTTCTGCCCATACCAATCAATACTAATCAACTGTTCATGGGATATGCAGAGAAACGGTTATTCTTTATTAATTTTCAATGCCAAATTACATCCTCCTCCTACCACCCACCTGTTGACGGGACTTTGTAACCAGGTCCACCAACAGAGGTAAGTTGTCACTGGGTACTAGGGTACCAACCAAATTTGCATGTAAAGGTTGTTCGGGGAAATGAGATTCCCCGGGCCTCCAAGAACTTGAGAGTCAGATCTCAACAGTGCGGGGCTCAGTTGGGAAATGTGATTGTTTTATTTGAGGGGGATAGCTGGTTATCTTAACTCATCATTTTTGGGGATTCAAGTGAGTGGGGTTTCCTACAAGCACGCATTCATTTTACAAATAATCTTCAAAAGATAATACAGAGTTGGAAACATTTCATCTACCTATAGTTATAGTGAACATTCAAAATATCAGCAATGCTCTAACATGCTATACTAAATACCGAAGAAATATACAACCATCAGTTCATATTTTATTAGTAGAAAAGGAAAGGAGGTTGTTAATCTACTTTAAGTACTAGAATAGAGGACATGAAGAACACAAAGCATAAAATACCATTAACCCAGAAGACAGAATGCCAACAACATCATTAAGAGAACTCTTCCTTCCTCATTAACATCTTTCCTAGCAAGCACTGGTGCGTGATACAATGGTGGCTCCAGGGGAGTATTTAACTACTGAAAGCTTAGAAACTATGGAGCACTAAGCTCTGCAACTAAGAACTAAGAAAACCAAATTGCTATTAACTATGGACTGCAAAATCATCAATTTTTTTGACCCTTGGAATGAGGTCAGACTTATTATTTATACACATCACTTGACCTAAACCTAAACCTAACTTATTTTACACTTTATAATATAATATTATTTTTTGGTGGCCAGTACTACCTGCACCATGCTATGAAAGACCTCAAGACAGAGAAGGTCTGACATGTCAGAAGAATAAGACAAAAAAAGTGGAGTGGAAGAATTGGCCTCGAGAAGAGAGTTGGGAAGAGAGAGAAGAAATCTAATCCCTGGGGATTGAGGCTACATGCCTCATAAATGGGAAATCCGTGCCCTATCTTCGATGTGCCAGGTGTAACATTGAAGCGACACCTTGGGAAGACCATATATCAAAAAACCTCTTGTTAATCTGACATGCCCTATTATAGTCACCTACCTCTGAAACCCCTTATTAACTACTTTGAAAGTGACCGGTCAGCCTTGGAAATCGAGACATAGATCACTTAAAGAATACAAAAATGTAGGATCTGGAATTCTAGGATCTGGGAACTTGTGTTCCGAAAGAATGAATAAATACAACCAATATGGGGTTGGTGAGATTCTTTGGAATCCAGAGAATTTTATTATTTCTTATGATTTTTCCTAAGCTTCTAGTACTTGGCCTATGCTTTCTGCATCTATATCTTTGATGTTGCCCCACCTACTTTGAACAACCTCCAATGCCTCTTGAACATCCTCAACCCCGCTCCGGAGTTCATCTACCATTTTGATGGCATCATGTGATCAGATTATGGTCTTGGACAATCTGGATAGCCTGCCCTGGTCAAAATCTCTGGCAGGAAGATATAGGGACTCCATCCTCTTATCAAACTTGCTGAGGACATAGTCCTCTAGGGTACACGTCCCGGTGGTAAAGGGATAAACTTTCGATATTCCAACCACAAATTCTTTGAATAGACCCAAGGGGTATTGGGTGGCTATCACTTTCTCTTTCAAGGTCCTAACTAGTTCCTTGCATACCTCACCCCTTAGGACAAGTCTGGAGTACTGAGCCTGGAGGGAATCATACGATTTGTCTTCCAAAATTCTAGACTTTGTGGTGACTTCTTCACCTATGTTGCAGATTTCTTCCAGCCCATCCTTCCATTTTTCATACTTGGATAGATCTTGCTACTTTATGATAGCGGAGCCCTTTTCCTGGTTGAAAAGAACATCGACCCGATAAAGGTCTGGGAGGGATGCCGCCAAAAATTGTCTCATGGAGGTTACTTGCTCGTCGGCCCACCCATCCATAGCTTATTCCTTTCTTTTCATGATTCGCAGAGAGTCCACATCACCCTATACAAGAGGTAATCTGGAGGAAGGGGTTCTGGGGTGGACTTCGGCCAATGGCTATGTGAGTTCTGCTAGGAGCGCGAGGAGATTAGCATTTTTCTCTCTTTCCTCCTGTAGATTCTGGCCCTGTTTGAGGTATCTGGCCTCTATTGCCTTGGTGGCTTCTTTCAACAAGTCCAACTCACCTTTCTTATCTCTCTTTCCCAATGCCACTTCTATTATGTTGTAGTCTTCGGGCCTTATGACTGCTACATCTACATCAAGAGGGGGTGTTGCGATGGTCACAACTATAATACAAGTGGGACCAATCCGGAGAGTATGGACTACCCACGCTTTCTTGGGCTTCTTAGCCTCTATATTCCTGGCCATCATTTTGGCCAATGAGAGTGGAGCACTTGTGGCCACTGTCAGGGATTTCCTCTTCTTGGATTCCACCAGGCATTTGGGTGGCTGGGGTAGCTTCATTATCAAGTCTTGAGAACTTATATTTTCCTCAGTATCTTGCTGTGGATTTCTGCTATGCACTTCATCTCTGGGCTCTTTCTCCTTCTCCTGCTCTCATTCCTTTACTGGTTCCCTGGAACCTTCTGTACTTTCCTCCATGCTAGCATCTTCTGTGGTATTATCTGAGATCTTTTCCCCGGTCTCAATATCATCTATATTTTTGGGGACTTCATCGTCCCTCCCAGTGTCAATTGATTCCACATTTTCATTATCTATGGATTCTTGATCGATCTGTTGCTGCTGCTCCACTTCGCCCATGTCACCCTCATCTGTTGGGGCATTCTCTTCCATTGGAGTATCTACTGGGGGCGGGTGAGGCACTGGCTGAAGTTCAAAAATGTGGCCGCCTTGAATACTTCACTAAGTGTGTTCTGGGGTGCCTGATCTCCTGGAGTAACCAATGACACTTGAAGCATGATGGTTGGAGGTACGGTTGTTCCCTCTGGTCTAGGTTCTATGACCATCAGTTTCTCATCTGTGGGCTACCTTGGTGTTTCCTTGATCTCTTGGATCAGTATCTCCTCTTGCATGGGCCCCTCTTGTGTTTCCTCTTGTGCTTCTTGTTCTGGTACTGCCTCTTCTTCTGGGAATTCTTTCTCTATGGGGCCTCTTCTTTATCTTGCATGGCGATCTCTTCTACCATGTGACTTATATCCCCTAGTAAGTTCAAAATTTCATCTGCCCTGAATACATCATCAAATTCATCATGTGAATGCAGGTCATCAGGGGTTTCTTCAATTTCTAGGGAATCTGAACTAACCTCAACTGGAGGCATTTCCAGCATGCCAGGGGCGGTGGCTGCGGTTGGTGTGGGGGTCACCATTGTTTTCTTCTTTCTTATAAGTGAAGACCCAGTATCCAGAATGCTAGTAGACTCCGCCTCAGAAAAATTCTATCTGCTCATCATCGCAGCCAATGATGGGGATCCCGCCGTGCAAGCAGATGCCATTGGAGTTATAGGGAGACTGGGAGAAATACTAATGACTTGCCTCTATAATGGGGTGACATACCCCTTCAATTATCAAGTCCTCAGGGATGGACCAATCTACTAGAGAAAGGTCTAACTTATCCATCCCTTGTCCTTTATATGCTAGATCCGCCAGTAGCCTGTCATCTTTAAATCCCTTCGGGAAGGTCCAGAGGTCAAGTGCTTTCATGAGCCCTTTGCTCATTCACCTGTGCTATCAGGCCCAGAGATCAAAACTATCCTGGAAATCCACCCAAACATATTCAATGTCTTCTTCATGGGGTCGGGACACCCAGGGAAGTGCTGTGGCAATCTTACCAAGAGGATCATAATTTTTCTGAGCGTGGTGGAATTCCACCAGCCCAAAGCTTATCAATTAATTCTCTACCTCTTTTTACATGGTAAGGCTACATGTATAATCCCCACAATGGATAGGGAATGAAATATTGGTAACCTTCTTCACTGTGAAGAGGGCGTGTAGATCCAGGATCTGCCTGCAAAACTCTAAAAAAACAATTTTGTCCCCACAATACCAGGGAAGAAGATGGGGCTTCCCCTTGAATCCTGTCACCCTAATGTAGGTGTGGTGTCGGAATTGGATGAAATAATAGCCATAGGTTCTAACTAGGGTCATCACTGCATGTGATATTCTCTACCCAGAATCCCACGTAAGGGTTAAGATATTGTGGTAAATGAACACGTCATTTACTTGGCAGAAGTTCAAGAAACCGAGCTCCCACTGTAATTGGGGATAATGATCCCATGGTGTGACCTGCCCTGGCCCATTACTAAGTTCCCTGACTATTCCCAAACCTGCAAAAGCTATTCTTTTTTTAGCTGATGCCCACAGCACATACAATGTCATGTAAAATTGGGAACTCTAGACAACCGCCTTCATTTGCGTATCCACGTGATTAGCTATAATAGCTTCCCAGTTGAAGGTCCAGTTGTGGGTTGAGATGTAGTATAGAAAATATTACATCCACACCGAGCAATCCTGGGTGTGGGGCCCTCCAAAGATCCTGCATAGAAAGATTATACCCGCCTGGATGGGTTCTTTGAAATCCCTGCGGGGAATTTCCAACTTCATTCTTTTGTGGTCTTGCTTTGGAGACTTCAGCCACTAACTGTTGAGTTTTTTCTTGGAAATGCCTTCAGCATCACCTAATTCCTCCAATGATTTGGCCGTGGTGATGATGGTGGACCCTTTGAACTGAGGAATCCCCAACCGGGAAGTGAAAGTTGGAGCATCCAAGGTGATGATTATTGTGGGGTATTGTAGTGGCAAGGGATCCGGAAGAAAAACTATACGAGTAGGTGAATTGTATAGTATTTCCAGCTGCTTTATTAATTCTGGTGACTGCACCAAACATGGAAATTTTGCAGCCTTTATGATGCCAGAGGTGGCCAAGCAAGTGGCCATTTTGTCTCCATTGGCCTTTAACCTCTAAATGGCCTGGATCAGACCTTGCAATTTGGCCTGAGTTCTAGGGTCCATATCTTTTATTTCCTGGACTTTAGAGTCCACCTTGGACCCTGCAATAGTTTCCTCTAGATATTTGGAGGTTAAAAGTAGCTTTGTCAACATTCTCTCCATTTTGGACTTCATAGCTTCTCGGGTGGAAGTGGTAGGTACTTCTAGACTATCAGGAGGGGTAATAACATAAGACATCTTTGATCAACCTATCCACAACCTGCAAGACCGGAAAATCATTAGAACATGATACATACATAAAGAGCACTAAAATTTTAGAACATCGCCACCCTGCTGCACCTATCCAACAAATGTTACGTTCATCAAAATAATCCTAGAATACTTGAAATAATCATGAGTTAAACCCTGGGGTGTCTGGATCTACTGACAGGAGGAAATACAAGATAGGGGGTAGTAGAGGCCCAGAGTCTAGACAAAATGGTCATTGTTGTACCGATGTGATTGATGAGAAACCTAATTTGGCTGACACAGGTCGGTACGTGATCACATGGTAGGCACCATAAAGGAATTGAAAGAATTAATTAAGACAAGTAGGCCAAAATGGGGAAAATGAATGTCAGATAGGACATATTTGAATGCTCACTCATGGGAAATTAATCTTGCCATCAAGCCGATGAGACATAGGAGAGAGAAAGCTGCCATAGCTTGAACCAACAAGGTGTTGAGTTTGAACCATGGTGACTCTGCCTCAACGAGCTAGGTCTCATGGGGTGAAAATGTAGGATAGAGCACGAGGAACTCATGAGCTCAAAAGGATATACATAATATATACATGCATAAAATGCAGAGGGCCGAGGGTCGAAATATATATACACAAAATATACATTATTTACAAATATTTATAGGGACACATGAACTATCCCAAGGAACTATACATTATTTACATTAATCTATGACCACACAGAGGGAAGAAAACCCTCTGGAAGTGCCAACCCTCCAGCGGGAGGCAGACCAAAAACAAAACAAAAACCAGCAGGACAAAAGCAAAATGAAGGAAGATGAAAACAAAACTAGAGAACAAAAATATAAACAACAAGAAAAACACAGAAATGACAAAGAACCAGAGAACCTACCTAGAAATCTGAAGAGGGGTAGGGATAGAGCACCAAGAGTACTCCTATAACAATCCCTACCCTCAAATGACTAGGAACAAGCACCCCTAATCAACTAGTAGCAACCCACTAAGCACAGAATAATCATAGCTTAATTGCAATTTAGATCGCCTAAGAATCACTCTGAATGCACAAGTGTTTTTAATTATGGTAACTGTAAAAGTGGCTAGTAATTTCTATTTATACTCATGGTAAAAGAAAGCTACCCTCTTTTCTATTTAAACTTTAGAACAAGAAAACCTCCAGACTTCTAGCCTGGGGATTCCATGCCACCATGCCTTTTCGCATAGAGGAGACATCGTGACAGAGAATCCCGGAGTCTAGAATCTAGCTCTGGAAAGAACAACCAACTCCAGGACCAGGTCCCGGAGAAACAAAAGACAAAAGTGGAAATAAAAACAAACCCCATGGGAGGGAAAACCTAGAGAAGAAAACAAAGAAAAGAAAAGACAAGACAAACAAGGCAAGAGCCCAAAAGTGAAAAGAGGGGACCCAATATTTTGCACACAAAATGTAGGGATGGGTATGTAGGGCATAAAAAATGGCAACTATCTAGGATGAATGCCTTAGCACATTTGAGAACCGTAGAATCACTAGTTAGAAAAACTAGAACCAATCGTTACTCGAAGCATCCTATTTGTAAGGCATGAAGCGTTTGAGAAAAATATGGCTCATACATGATTTAATCCTTGGTCTTTCATCAGTTGTGCGGTGTGTGCTTTGGAAGAAAATCAAGTTGATGACCTCTCGGAGAAGCAGAGAAGAGGCACTAAATATATCAATCCAAAGTCATCCAATTTTCTCTTTTCTCCTGGATATCAGAGCTTTCATCCCATCTATTCTTTTCTTTTTATTTTATTCTTTTCTGGATGAGAGGGTGATACTTCTTTCACCATTAAGCTCAAGCTTAGCTTAATTCAATGGCGGTAATTCTTTCACCCTTCCATCCATCTCAATTTTCTAAATGGGGAAGAAAAAACTCTAGACCCAGAAATAATTTTAAAAGTTTAGACTTGGGCCAATAAACCAGTGCGACCGATCTACTCTCAGTGTGTCCAATTACTTATTTCCTTAGATTATGTTTTAACTGATTTCCAAACTTCTGGAGATAAAATCTGATGAGGATTGCTCATTACTAGACTTGCAAAATAAATCTGGAGACTAGACCAATTCCATTATGCTAACAAAAGATTCCAAGTTCACCATAATATGCAAGGTACCATCCCAGAGACTAGATGTCATGCGAGGCATACCAGCCTACAAAAGGGGAAGCAAAACACTGGGAACCCGGCAAGAAAACAAAGAAAACAAAGAACAAGAAAAGAAAAGAAAACAAGGGCGATCTCGGAGGACAATTGACAACTATTTACAAGGCACCCCAAATAGGGTACCGGGGAAAGGAATATCTACAAGCTAGAAAATTTACATATAATACAACTCCGGACAAACCTGCCTCATTCAAAATAATGTTTGAGAAACTGTCCATTGATGGGAAATGGGACAGGTTCCCTGATCATGGTATTGAGGTGATAGGTGTTTGCCCCGTAGATTTCTGAGATCAAATATGGTTTGAGCCAGAGCCATTGGAACTTAGTGTGCTTTCCTTTCTTTTCCTGAGCTTTATCCCACAAGAGGACCAAGTCCAAAATATGAAAGGCCTTATAATGGGCTATTTAGTCAAACCATCATTTTACCACTACTTGGTGACACGCAAAATGTTCAAGAGATACATCTCTTTGTTCTTCCATCCACACCAGATTTAGGAGCCAAACCTCCACAATATTTTCTCGATTGTTGAATTCCTACATGAACTGTAAAACCAGGATTTGTAAGTTTATGGGGAACACTTGGTTTTGGCTATAAACCAAATGGAATAGGGATGTCCCCAAGGTGGCCTTAATTCGAATACGGTCCGCCCAAAGGGTGAATCTCAACTTTTGGTGCCAGTCCCAGGGATTTTATTCTAACAGGTGTTTGATCACTTCAAGCAAATTTTTATTGGTTGATTTAGCATTACCATTCCCTTATGGGTAATAGTTGCTGAAGAACATCAGAGTGATCTTCCTATTATAGGTCCATTTAAGTAGTTGCGATGAAGAAAATGCCAGACCATTGTCACATACTATAGCGAAGAGCATTCCAAATCTTGTGATGATGTTTTCTTCTAGGAATTTGATAACTACGTCTGCCGTATTATTTTTGCAAGGTATTGCTTCAGACCACCGGGTGCAATAATTAGTAGCAGTCAAGATGTACCAGTGGTTGGAAGATGAGTTGGGGTTGATTTCCCTGATAAAGACAAATGTCCATTGGGAAAAAAGTCTAGCTTCGAAGACCAACTGCAAAGGCATAGCTGGGTTACATTCACAATGTGTCGCGGTTTAGAAAGTATGGAATTTTCAGATGTGAGTGTAGAAATCTTTGAATATACAGGGCCAATAGTATCCAGCCTGAAGAATCTAATGAAATAATGGTGTTAGATGAGCCATGCCCGGTCCCAAACTGCCCATGAAATTCTTCAATTATTTTTTCAGCTTGAACCCTATCAATGCACCAGAGGTACACTCCTTCATAGTTCCTATAGAAAAGCGTGGAATTTTTTATCATAAAGTGTACACTTTTCAACTGTAGGGCGTGACATTTGTTTGGATGCAATCCCTCTGGGCATCTATTATTTAACAACAAGTACACTAGATCTATGTACCATGGGTCTCGAGTGATGGACTCCACCGTATATGTCTGACATTCGATGTGGGGAGTCTCTTCTGCCATCGCTCTACTTAGTCCCTGGCCTTAGACTATTTTCATGGGTTGCATTTCTAAATCATATTCTTGGAGGATGGCCATCCATTTCCCCTATCTTTCACCTAATTCACTTTGTATCAACAGAGATTTCACCACCTAGTCTGGGATGATAGTGTGCACCTTGCTCTGGAGAATATAATGCCAGAATTTATTCATGGCATGAATGAGAGAAAACGCCTATTTTTCTAAGGATGAATATCAAACTTTGGAATTCTTGAAGGGGGGGCTCATGAAAGCCATTGGTCATTCTTCCCCTTCAACCTTTTGGGTCAATACTATCGCGGCAGAATGTGGAAAAGAAAAGGAATAGATATAGAAAGGGAGGGAATAGTTCGGGCTAGCTAGAACTGGTACCTCCATTATCGTCTGCTTAATTTGTGCAAATGCCCACTTTACTTCAGGACTCCACTCAATTTTGGTATCTTTCTTCATCATTTTTTTGAGTGGTTTTACGATCTCAGCGAATCCACTGATGAACCGCCAGACAAAGTTGATCTTTCCAAAGAAAGATCTCATTTCCTTCTTGCTGCCGGGCATTTTTAGGTTTAGCAATGCTTCAACTCTCTCAGGGTCAATGGATATACCCTTCTTAGAGAAAATATGCCCAAGAAACTTCCCTTAAGTGACCCTGAATATGCATTTCTTAGGGTTGAGGGATATTCCATACTGGTGACATCTCTCGCAAATCTGGGTGAGGTGGGCGGAGTGATCATGCCTGTCTTGGGAAAAGATGGTTAAATCATCCATGTAGATGATTATACACTGATTCACAAGGCCCTTGAACATAATGCTTATGGCCTTATGAAATGTGGCCCCTATGTTAAACAAGCCAAAGGGCATTCTCTGGTAGGCAAATGTTCCCCACTTGGTGGTAAACGCTATTTTATCTCTATCCTCAAACTTAACCATAACTTGGTTATATCTGGAGTATCCATCCAAGAAGGAAATCATTTGAGATCCATTCATGATTTGCAATACCTCATCCAATGAGAGGAGAGGATTATTTTCTTTCTTGGAGGCCTTGTTCAAATTTTGGAAATCCACGCAAAGGCAAATTTCACCGCTTTTCTTCCTCACAGGGACCAGGTTGGCAACCCACGTAGTATGCCAGATTGGGAAGATTATTTGGGATGACATTAGTTTCTAAACCTCTTGGTTAATTAGAGGCTTAATCAGTGGGTTGACCGATCACTACTTTTTCTGAAAGGGCTTAGCATCAAGTTTGAGTGGGATAGTATGAGTCATAATGGATGTGTCATAAGTTTTTAGGTCCTCATATCCCCATGCTATCACATCAATGTATTCTTGGAGAACCATGAGAATCTTCTCCTTCTCCTCAAGAGAGCAGGAGGTGCCAATGTGTATCATTTTCTCTTCACCGGGCTGGCTGATGTTCACCTTCTCAAATTTCCCTCCCTCAGAGGAGGAAGATATCTTTTCCTAGCCCTGAGGGTCCAAGTCAAAGATTCGTTCAAGTGAGACCATCCACTTAGGAATGGTGTTGGTTGGTAGATCCATGATCCCATCATCTTCATCACCCTTCCTAGTGTCATCGTGATCTCTTTCTTCCACTATCTAGTCCTTGAAGACACTAACATTGGCCATGAAGGCCAGGATATGTTGATCGTCCTCAAAGACCTAAAAATGGGTGACATTATCTGGAATGGACGGGGTTGGAATCATCTCAACAGAAAATCTCAGGAGTCCTAAGCCGGCCATGGGCTTAAGTGTACTGGCAGAAATAGCAAGGGCATCCGAGACATAGTTTCATCTCTAGGGAATAAGATCGATGTCAAAGGCATCAAAATCCTCAATAAGGCTCCATGCCCGGTTGTGGTATGCAGCCAGCCTTTTATCATGATAGGTGTATTGACTCTGGACCTGTTTGACAACCAATTCTAAATCACCCAGGGCCTAGAGGTGAGTGATTCCTTTCCTTTGTGAAAATAAGAGCCCGAGGACCAAAGCCTTGTACTCCATGAAATTATTCATGTAGTTGAACTGTAGCCTGTAGGACATGAGGAAGGATTTTCCCTGTGGGTTGATTAATTCTACTCTAGCCCCACAACCTTGTTTGGATCAGGACCCATCAAACTTAAGGGTCCACAAATCATCATTTGTTGTTTGGGGCTGGGAAGACGAAGCGGTCTTTGGATTATTTTTGGGAGGGCTGGGAGGAGTTTCCTTTAGAAATGATGTTACATAGGTGAGGTTTACCTCTAGAGGGGTTTGTGGTTGAGATCCCTAGACACATGGTACCGAAGAGGTGCTTCCAGTGGGAACACTGGCTTCTGGGGAATCAGCTGCGTGTTCATTCTTTTGGAAGGCATTGATGTGTCAGGTAGCAGCGGAAAGACAAGGCTCACACTCTAGATCTGAATGTTTCTGGTAATGTACTTAGCACCAAGCACCAGAAAAGAGTGTGGTGGGGGTCGTTGTAGCACCCTAAGAGTTAACCTCAACCCTCAATTGTTCTTCCAGGTCCTAGGTTCTCTGCAAAACTATGGGATCCTCCCCGGGGCTAAAATCAAATGATAAGATTTCAAGGGGTTGGTACACCCTGGGGAAAGTCTCAGAGAATAGGAAATTATTTACCCTTTCAACCTTGGTGAGGGCCTGTCTCATATGGGGCTCACTTTCAACCCAGATCTTGTTATATTCTCCTTCCTAGGGGAGCCATAAGTGGGAGAAGTGGGTCGAAAAGTACTCGTTCAGGGATTTCAACCAATTCTAACTTAGAAACATCCCATAAGTCTCTGGGATGTCCACCACTTGGATGTCGATCATGCTGGCTATCCTAGGGTCCTAGATGAGTTGAATCTAGACATTCTTCAGTTCACCCACCATTTTTAAAGCAATTTTATCCAATTGGATTACTGCACCGTTAGACGAGGTGGGTCAAAATCTAAGCTTCTGGCATGTGGATAAAGGCATGATGTTGCCCGAAGCCCCAAAATCTACTAGGCAGTTGTGTATGTTTTTCCCTTGTATGTTCAGGCCTAGCAGGAAGGGAGGATCTTCAGTATTTCCTTAGAAGACAACCGCGTTGGCATCCTTGAAAGAGACAGTCTTGGGCGGGCGACTAACGACTTTTGGGTTTCCGAAGAGCTTCAGAAGGGACTTCTTCTACTCGGGATAGTTCAAAAAAACCTCCATTAGGGTCATGGAGGTGGTGGTTTGTTATAACACTTTCGTGATGTCAAACCTTCCTCCCAGGAACTGGTGGCTTCCCTCGGCTGGGTCCTTAGCTTGGTTAGAGCTAGAACCTTTTGGAGGGACAGACTGATCCATCATTTTTTCCCAGGGAGGAGTATCCTTGGGAGGTGTTGGAATTTTTTCCCAGGGAGGAGTATCCTTGGGAGGTGTTGGTGTGTAAACTGGTCCTTTACCAACTTGACTCTGAGTGTTATAGGGAGCCCTTGGGTTGGTGAAGGCATTGACCTCAAAGGTTGGAATAGATTCATCAAAGAACCCCTGGAGTTTGGGTTCTTCTTCATCTCCTTTATCTGTTCCAAAGAAGATAGTTTTAGAGGTGAAGGCACCGTGGGTGGGCTCTTGCATAGGAGGCTCTGGGACAGTAGGGTCAGAAGCTTGTTGTCTGTCCAGCTGGGAAATCATGATGACTTTCTCTAGTGTGGCATAGTTTACCTCATTGTGAGAGCCTGTGTCATGCAATCTACACCAGATGGTCATGGGCTGGAAGTCTATAACTGGCATGAAATGGGATGGCCCAGCACCATTCTAATTGGTGTTTTGGTTCAGAGGTGGACCTCCAGCATTATCGTTGTTGTTCCATTGTTGTTGGTTGGGCCGGGGCCCATTGTTTTAGTTTCTTCCTCTGACATTATTGTTTCATTGGCCGGAGAAAATATTCCCTCTCTGGGAATTGTAATTCTAGGGTGCATAGGACCCCACCTTTAGTTGACCCATGTCCACATTTAGTGTGGACAACATTCACCAGAGGGATTCAACCTCGATGGTCAACTGGGTGTTCGCATCGCAGTGCGACAGTTGTTGTTGTTGGTTCCCTGGGAAAGGGGCAACATTTTTTGGAGTTGAGGATGGAAATCCTCCAGCCACAGATGACTAGAAGAAAGGCACTCTAGATGGTTGTGTCTATGGTTGTTACGTTTGCTGGCTAGTTCCAAGGAAAAGATTCCAGACTCGGCACTATCTGAGTCTGCGATAGATATACATACCGGGCCTGCTGGTCTATCGGTGGTGGTGGGGGATTCATGGCCATCATAGGGGCTCCCATTGCCTAATTGGGATTATATCCCCCAATGTAAAAAGTTTCATGGGGTATCAAGTTGAACGGCATGCTCTGCCCAATCCCGCCTGCAGATTTGTTGAGGCCACAGGACAATTCTAAGGCTAGGTTGTAAACCTTTTCCAAAGTGTCCCGGTTGCTCAGGGTGGTAGATCTCTAGAGGAGAGTGGAAATGAAGGGGTCCATCACATTGAGATAGGTCTAGATAGTCACCTCCACAGATGGGATGAAGGGGCCCGTGCACCACTTCAAGGTACGTTGGAACTGATGGTTGAATGCTGCAAGGGGTTCATTCAGTTCCTTCCTGATAGAAATGAATTGGCTATGGGACCACGCTGGGTCCACGTGCACATGAAAGGTAGCCAGGAAGGCATCCTCCATATCCTGCCAACTATTGATGGAGTTGGTGGGAAGATTAAGGTACCAGTTTAGTTTGTTCTATCCCAGGGACAGAGGGAACATCCAGGTCACAACATCTTGATGTTGGATCCGATGTCGGTTCATGACATGTTTATATGCCTATAGATTCTCTTCTACGATTCATGAGCCTAAGTGCTCATATCGAGGACAAATATTTTTTGGGTGTGAAGGTAAATCGTTGGTTGCACCCAGAAAAGTTCCCATTGGGGACCCGATATTTCCAAAATACGTAGCCATTGGGGATTTGGATTTTGACTGGGTTGAGCACTAGTTCTTGGGATCATCTGGGGGACTTGGCTATTCTATGGTATGCTAGATCCCTAGACAATGGTGGCTGAATTGACTTTCGGGCTCTGTTTCTTCCGAACAAGAGGCTCAAGTTCAAGAAACCATCCAGGATTGAGAGCTAATCTAAAGACTCCTTTGAATCTTGCTAGTGAAAATGATCCAATCCCACTAAAGGCTTGACTCCTAAAACTATGTCTTGGGGAACCTTTAGGCAGTGTAAAATCTGAATCCTTAGAGGGGGACAAGTTCATGCCCTCCTTCTAGCGCCATTTTATGTTGATGGGACTTTGTGACCAGGTCCGCCAACAGAGGTAAGTTGTCACCGAGTACTAGGGTACCAACCAACTTCACTTGTAAAGGTTGTCTAGGGAAATGAGATTCCCTGGGCCTCCAAGCACGTGAGAGTCGGGTCTCAACAGTGTGGGGCTTAGTTGGGAAATGTGACTATTTTGTTTGAGGGGGATAGCTGGTTATCTTAACTCATCATTTCCAGGAATTCAAGTGAGTGGGGTTTCCTACAAGTGCGCATTCCTTTGACAAATAAACTTCAAAATATATTGTAGAGTTAGAAAGATTTCATCTACCTATAGTTATACTAAACATTCAAAACATCAACAATGCTCTAACACACTACACTAAATACAGAAGAAATATACAACCATCAGTTCACATTTTATTAGTAGCAAAGGAAAGGAGGCTATTAATCTACTTTAAGTACTAGAGCAAAGGACATGAAGAAAAAAGCATAAAATACCGTTAACCCAAAAGATAGAATGCCAACAACATCATTGAGAGAACTCTTCCTTCCTCATTAACATCTTTCCCAGCAAGCACTGGTGCATGATACAATGGTGGCTCCAGGGGAGCATTTAACTACTAAAAGCTTAGAAACTATGGAGCATTGAGCTCTATAACTAAGAACTGAGAAAACCAAATTGCTATTAATTATGGACTAAAAAATCATCAATTTTGCCGACTCTTGGAATGAGGTTGGACTTATTATTTATACACGTCACTCGACCTAAACCTAAACCTAACTTATTTTACACTTTACAATATAATATTATTTTTTTGGTGGCCGGTACTACCTACACCATGCTACAAAAGACATTGAGATGGAGAAGGTCTGACATGTTAGAATAATAAGACAAAAAAGGTAGATTGGAAGAATCAGCCTTGAGAAGAGAGCCAGGAAGAGAGAGAAGAAATCCAATCCCCCAGGGATTGAGGCTACATGCCTCATAAATGGGAAAGTGGTGCCCTATCTTCGATGCGCAGGTGTAACGTTGAAGTGGCACCTTGGGAAGACCATCTGTCAGAAAACCTCATGTTGATCCAATGTGCCCTGTTGCTGTCACCTACCTTCTAACACCCCTTATTAACTGCTTTGAAAGTGACTGGTCGGCCTTGGAAACTGAGACAAAGATCACTTAAAGAATATAAAAATGTAGGATCCAAAATTCTAGGATCTGGGAACTTGCGTTCTAAAAGAATGAATAAATACAACCAATATGGGGTTGGCGGGATTCTCCAGAATCCAGAGAATTTTATTATTTCTTATGATTTTTCCCAAGCTTCCAGTACTTGGCCTATGGTTTCTTCATCTATATCTTTGATGTTGTCCTACCTACTTTGAACAACCTCCAATGCCTCTTTAACATCCTCGGCCCCGCTCTGGATTTCATCTACCATTTTGATGGCATCATGTGATCGGATCATGGTCTTGGACAATCTGGATAGCCTGCCCTATTCAAAATCTCTGGTAGGCAGATACAAGGACTCCATCCTCTCATCAAACTTGCTAAGGACATAGTCCTCTGGGGTACACATCCTGGTAGTGAAGGGATCAACTTGTGATACTCCAACCATGAATGCTTTGAATAGATCCAAGGGGTATTTGGTGGCTATCAATTTCTCTTTCAAGGCCCTAACCAGTTCCTTTCATACCTCACCCCTGAGGACAAGTCTGCAATACTGGGCCTGGAGGGAATCATATGATTCATCTCCCAAAATTTTGGACTCTGTGGTGACTTCTTCACCTATGTTACGGATTTCTTCCAGCCCGGCCTTCCATTTTTCATACTTGGCTAGATCTTGCTCCCACATAAGAGCAAAGCCCTTTGCCTGGTTGAGAAGAATATCAACCCGAAAAAGGTCTGGGAGGGATGCCGCCATAAATTGTGTCATGGTGGTTACTTTCTCGGTGGCCCGCCTATCCACAGCTTGTGCCTTTCTTTTCATGATTCGCAGAGAGTCCACATCACCTTGTGCAAGCGGCAATCTAGAGGAAGGGGTTCTCGGGTGGACTTCGGCCAATGGCTGTGTGAGTTTTGCCAAGAGTGCGAGGAGATTAGCATTTTTCTCTCTTTCCTCCTGTAGCTTCTGGCCCTGTTTGAGGTATCTGGCCTCTATTGCCTTGGTGGCTTCTTTCAGCAAGTCCAACTCGCCTTTCTTATCTCTCTTTCCCAATGCCACTTCTGTTATGTTATAATCTTTGGGCCTTATGGCCGCTGCATCTGCATCAAGAGGGGGTGTTGCGATGGTCACAACTGTAATACCGGTGGGACCAGTCCAGAGAGTATGGACTGTCTGCACTTTCTTGGGATTCTTAGCCTCTATATTCCTGGCCATCATTTTGGCCAACAAGATTGTAGCACTCATGGCCACCGCTGGGGCTTTCCCCTTCTTGGATTCTACCAGCCATTGGGGCAGCTGGGGTGGCTTTGTTATCAAGTCTTGAGCACTTATATTTTCCTCAGTATCTGGCAGTGGATTTTTGGGATGCACTTCATCTTTGGGCTCTTTCTCCTTCTCCTGCTCTCATTCCTTTTCTGGTTCCCCAAAACCTTCTAAATTTTTTTCCATGGTGGCATCTTTTATGGTATTATCTAGGATCTTTTCATTGGTTTCAATATCATTTGTATTTTTGGGGACTTCTTCATCCCTCCCGGTGTCAATTGATTCCACAGTTTCATTATTCGGGCTTCTTGATCGATTTGTTGTTGCTGCTCCACTTCGCCCATGTCACCCTAATCTATTGGGGAATTCTCTTCCATTGGAGTATCTACTAGGGGCGGTGGCCAAAGTTCAATAATGTGTTCGCCTTGAATAATTTGCAGCCATATGTGTTTCGGGGTGCCTGATCTCCCAGAGTAACCAATTAAACTTGAATCATGATGGTTGGAGGTATGGTTGTTCCCTTGGGTCTGGGTTCTCCGACCATTAGTTTCTCATCTATGGGCTACCTTGGTGTTTCCTAGATCTCTTGGATCAGTATCTCCTCTTTCTCGGGCCCCTCTTGTGTTTCCTCCCGTGCTTCTTGTTCTGGTACTGCCTCTTCTTCCAGGATTTCTTTCTCTATGGGGGGCTCTTCTTTATCTTGCGTGATGATCTCTTCTATCACATGACTTATATCCCCTTGTAAGTTTAGAATTTCATCTACCCCAAATACATCATCAAATTCATCATGTGAAGGTGGGTCATTAGGGATTTCTTCAATTTCTGGGGAATCCGAACTAACCTCAATTGGAGGCATTTCTGGCATGTTGAGGGTGGCGGCTACACTCGGTGTGGGGGTCACTGTTGTTTTCTTATTTCTTATAAGTGAAGCCCTGGTATCTAGAATGCTAGTAGACTCCACCTCATAAAAAGTCTGTCTGCTCATCATCACAGCCAATGACAGGAATCCTGTCGGGCGAGCAGATGCCAATGGAGTTATAGGGAGACCGACGGATACCTACATGCTTATTAGCTGGCTTGCCAGCTTTTTTGACTCCATTTGTTGATGTAATTGCACCATTAGAAGGGTGGGGATCTGAGGAGGTGCCTTGGGAACCAGGGCTCCCTCTTTCTCTTTCCCTTTACTTGTGCTTGGTTCAATGGCCATGGAAGATGAAGAAGATCCAGTGCCGGTTGAAGAAGGAGTAGCCCTCTTGACTGTTGGCTTCTTTCGGGCATTCTTGGGACATGCCCAGGAGAAATACAGGTGACTTTCCTCTATAATGGGGTGACATACCCCTTCAATTTTTAGGTCCTCAGGGATGGACCAATCTACCTAAGGAAGATATAACTTATCTAGCCCTTGGCCTTTATATGTTGGATCCTCCAGCGGCCTGTCATCTTTAAATCCCTTCAGGAAGGTCAAAAGGTCAAGTGCTTTCATGAGCCCTTTGCTCATTCCCATGTGTTGTCAGGCCCAGTGATCAAAATTGTCCTGGCAATCTTCCCAAAAGCCTTCAATATCTTCTTCAAGGGGTGAGGACGCCCAGGGAAGTGTTGTGGCAATCTTACCAAGAGGATCATAATTTTTCTGGTTGTAGTGGAATTCCAATAGCCCCCAGCTTCTCAATTCATTCTTTGCCTATTTTTCCATGATGAGGCTACACGTATAATCCCCACAATGGATAGGGAATGGAACATTGGTAACCTTCTTCACTGTGAAGAGGGCGTGTAGATCCAGGATCTGCCTGCAAAACTCTAAAAGAATAATTCTATCCCTGCAATACTGGGGAAGAAGATGTGGCTTCCCATTGAAGCCTATCACCCTAATGTAGGTGTAGTGTCGGAATTGGATGAAATAATGGCCATAGGTGTTGACCAGGGTCATCACCGCCTATGATAGTCTGTACCTGTAATCCTAGGTAAGGGTTAAGATATTGTAGTAAATGAACGCGTCATTTACCCAGTAGAAGTTTAGGAAATTGAGCTCCCACTATAATTGGGGATAATGATCCCATGGTGTGACCTGCCCTGGCCCATTCTCGAGTTCCCCGACTATTCCCAAACCTAGAAAAGCCAGTCTTTGTTCGGATAATGCCCATAGCACATACGATGTCATGTAAAATTGGGAACTCTAGACAATCGCCTTCATTTGCGTATCCACATGATTAGCTATAATAGCTGCCCAGTTGAAGGTCTAGTTGTGGGTTGTGATGTAGTATAGAAAATAGTACATCCACACTAAGAATTCCCAAGTGTGGGGCCATCTAAAGATCCTGCATAGAAAGATTATACCCACCTGGATGGGTTCTTTGAAATCCCTGTGGGGAATTTCCAACTTCATTCTTTTGTGGTCTCGCTTTGGAGACTTCAGCCACTAACTGTTGAGGTGTTGTCGGGAAATGCCTTCAGCATCACTGAATTCCTCTAATGATTTGGCCCTGGTGATGACGGTGAACCCTTTGAACTGAGGAATCCCCAACCTGGAAGCAAAAGTTGGAGCGTCCAAGGTGATGATTGTGGCAGGGTATTGTAGCGGCCGAGGATCCGAAAGTAGAACTGTACGAGTAGGTTCATTTTATAGTATTTCCAGTTGCTTTATTAATTTCAGTGACTGCACCGAACATGGAAATTTTTTAGCCTTTATGATGCCAGAGGTGGCCAAACAAGTGGACATTTTGTCTCCTTCGGCCTTTAACCTGTAAATGGTCTGGATCAGACCTTGAAATTTGGCCCATGTTCCGAGGTCCGTATCTATTATTTCCTATACTTTGGAGTCCACCTTGGACCCTGCAATAGTTCCCTCCTTTGGATATTTGGAGGTTAAAGGCAGCTTCGCTAACATTCTCTCCATTTTAGACTTCATAGATGCCCGGGTGGAAGTGGTAGGTAGTTCCAAACTATTAGGAGGGGCAATAACATCAGACATCTTTGATCAACCTATTTGCAACCTGCAAGACCAGAAAACCATTAGAACATGATACATACATAAAGAGCACTAAAATTTTGCAACATCGCCACCCTGCTGCACCTGTCAAAAAAATGTTACATTCATCAAAATAATCCTGGAATACTTGAAATAATCATGAGTTAAACCCCAGGGTGTCTGGATCTACTGACAGGAGGAAATACAAGATAGGGGGCAGTAGAGGCCCAGAGTCCAGACAAAATGGCCATTGTCATGCCGATGTGATTGATGGGAAACCTAATTCGGCTGATGTGGGTCAGTACGTGATCACATGGTAGGTGCCACAAAGGCATTAAAAGAATTAATTAAGACAAGTAGGCGGACACAGGGAAAAATGACTATCAGATAGGACATATTTGAATGCTCACTCATGGGAAATTAATCCCGCCATCAAGGCAATGGGACAAAGGAGAGAGAAAGTTTCCATGGCTCAAACTAGTGAGGTGCCGAGTTCAAACTGTGGTGACTCCATCTCAATGAGCTAGGTCTCATGGGGTGAAAATTTAGGACAAAGCATGAGGAAATCGCGAGCTCAAAAGTATATATAGAATATATACATGCATAAAAATGTAGAAGGCCAAGGGCCAAAATAGATATACATGAAATATACATTATTTACAAATATTTACAGGGACACATGAAGTATCCCAAGGCACTATACATTATTTAAATTAATCTACAAACACACAGAGGGAAAACAACCCTCTAATGGTGCCAACCCACCAATGGGAGGTAGACCAAAAACAAAACAAGAACCAACAAGATAAAAGTGAAACGAAGCAAGACAAAAATAGAACCACATAACAAAAATAGAAACAACAAGAAAAACATGGAAATGGAAAAGAACCAGAGAACCTACCTAGAAATTTGAAGAGGAGTAGGGATAGAGCACCAGGAGTACTCTTGTAACAATCCCTACCCTCAAACTACCATGAACAAGCACCCCGAATCAACTAGCAGCAACCCACTAAGCACAAAATAATCACATCTTAATCGCAATTGAGGTCGCCTAAGAATCGCTCTGAATGCACAAGTGTTTTTAATCATGGTAACTATAAAAGTGGCCAGTAATTTATATTTATACTCATGGTAAAATCAAGTTACCCTCTTTTCCCCACAAACTTCAGAACAGGCAAACCCCCGGACTCTGGGCCCGGGGATTCCATGCCACCATGCCTTTTCACGTAGAGGAGACATGGCAATGGAGAATCCCGGAGTTTGGAATCTAGATCTGGAAAGAACAACCAACTCTAGGACTGGGTCCTAGAGACATGAAAGACAAAAGAGGAAAGAAAAATAGACCCCATAGGAGGGAAAACCTGGAGAAGAAAACAAAGAAAACAAAAGACAAGACAAACAAGGCAAGAGCCTAAAAGTGAAAAGAGGGGACCCAACATTTTGCACACAAAATGTAGGGACGAGTATGCAGGGTGTAACACCACCTAAAAGGTATTATGTAGGAATTCCCAATGGTTACATCACATTTTTGAACCAACTAGCCATTTCAGAATGAGTTTTACAAATATTGACAAAAGTTGTCAATGTTGCTCAAAGTTGCTTGACAACTTTTTGAGCAATTTTGCAATTTAGGTGACCAAACTTTCTCCAAACCATTATTTGGTGATCTCTAATGGATCAAAACATTAAAAACATGAAAAAAAACTATATTTTAGGTTTTGGACAATATTTGACCAATATTTGACCAAGGGCTCATAAAATGCCAATCTTGGAACTATGGTCTTACAAAAGATGTCCAAAGAGTAACATATGATTCTTACATGACTAGAGGCCGCTAGGATGTTTATGGAAACCCTAAGTGCCAAAGGAAACACTTAGTTCATTTAGGGTGCCCGTGCACCAATTGAGCTCATTCCATACCCACCTTTCTTTTTCTTTACCAGGGTATCCCCATACCCATACTTCTTAAAGTTCTCTATCATCAAATCCAAGTCCTTTCGGCTCCTCAAAAACTTCTTATTTTCATCCATAGGGAGACCGGTAACTTGAGAAATAAGTTCCTCCATGACATCCCATTTATCCCCCAAACATGTAAAATGTGTCATTCTTTCCATTGTCTACAAATTTCTTTGTGATTTTAGGATCTAAACCATGGAATCTTTCCAAAAATATATAACTCCACCATTATTCAAAATCCTTCAAATGGTGGGATCCTAATTCTCAACCCCCTCACAATTAATGGGTTCAAGATTATTTCTATCACATCCCATTTTGTCCAAATAAGAAAAAGTGAACCCTATGTTCCTATATATCACATAGTCTCTAGTTAAAAACTTGGTTGAACATTGAAGGAGAAAAAAATATAAAAATGCCTAGAAATCATGCAAACTAAAAGTCACTGTTCTATACTTAATTCCTGTTATCATTAAAGATAACAAATATAATCTCAAACATGTCTCCTCCCTAGATTTTTAATTTTTGAGACCACCTTGGGAAGGGTTTTGTGCATTTGTCACTTCATCAATCTATCACCTTGGACTCCAATTTTGGAAAATAATCCACTAGGTAGTACTAATATCTTGATATATCTGTGAGTACCTTTTAGACATAAAAAATTATTGTTTGAGTTTCCCTGAATCCATACCTTGGTAAAATTAATCCATTTAGCCAAAAAATAACCATGGTAGGTAGCCACAATTTCATTGGTGTGATTAGTTTGTTCTCCTAAAGGGAGTGCCACCACTATTATGAACCCACCATATTAATTTCTCAACACTCACCTACATCATACTGACCTGGGGAAACTATTTGTTGAAATGATGAGATATCTAAAATTTAGGCACATCATGAATATTCTAGGGCTAAGAGCATTAGATGACTCAAGTGATAAATTTCTATTTTAAAGAACCTAATGAGTTCATATGAGAGTGTGGGTTCTACATCATGGATGAAAGATAATAATGTCACATGGCATGTCCTTATACCAAAAATATTAAGCACTCAAACAAAGAAATCTTGCCTCATAAGTAGAAAGACAAGTAAAGAATTGAAAATAAGTAGAAAGTCTCTAATTAGAGTAGTGAGAAGGAATAAAAGAGTGGAGGATACAAATAATAATAAGTTATGGGAATTCTCTAGTAGACTACCACAAAATAACAAAGCAATTTTTGAAGCCTTGGGATCCTTCATTGAATAATTTTGAAAGAATAACACACATGTCCCTCCTAATCAAAGAGATGTTATAAGAAGGGGGACTGGTAGTCAAATCCATGCTCTACTTCCAAAGTAGTTTTTGGATTGACCCAAACAAAATATTTTGCCAAATTTGGATCCTCAAATAAAAATTAGTCAAAGATTTTTTTTAAATGGAAAAGCCTTTTTATTTCAACCCTAGTAACTCATGAACAAATTATTTTCATAGAATATATATTCAATTTCCAGATTATTATGATGTTTATTGAGGGTAAGTGCCCCTAGATGGGGCACCCAAAATATGCCAAATTGTTTTTTTCCCTCATTAAAGCATTTGGTTCTCACCATATTTGGTGCTAGCCAAATAGTTTGGCACAAATCCTAAGGTTTGGCAACATCAAACCTATTTGGCACACAGTAAATATTCTACATTGGAAAATCTCTCTGAGAGAGAGAGAGAGAGAGAGAGAGAGAGAGAGAGAGAGAGACCT
Organism: Thuja plicata; assembly: GCA_018584345.1. Taxonomy (NCBI): domain Eukaryota; kingdom Viridiplantae; phylum Streptophyta; class Pinopsida; order Cupressales; family Cupressaceae; genus Thuja; species Thuja plicata. The sequence continues at coordinate 126,050 of MU226759.1, forward strand.
AAATGGGAGAGTGATGGGGGTGAGAGATATAATGAGATAGAGGGAAGTGGGTAATAATACATGTATGGAGAGATATAGAGGTATATAGGGAGGGAGGGAAAAAATAGATAGGGGAGAGAGAGGGTGGGAGGGATAGGTAGAAACCTAGAGAATGGATAGAAATAAATAGGAGAGAGTAGGAGAGGGGGATAGATGCGGGGGTAAGGAGGGATGGGAGATAGAGAGGGATAGATAAATAAATGGAAGGAAATACCTAGGGAGGAGGAGAGTTGTAAGAAAGATAAGAGAGGGAGACAAAGAGGGAGAGAGATATAGAGGGTGTATCAATACAATAAATCCACTCTCAAGAGCGATGGCAAGGTAGAGAGGGAGAGAGGGTGGTAGAGACCTGGATATGGGAGAGAGAACTAAGAGACATAATAGAGGAAAAAATATAGGTTTAGAGTGAGATATAGAGAACAAGATAATATTGTAGAAGCATGTTGATTAGTGAAATTCGACTTTTTGAAAATTTAGATGATCTTCAAAAATAGAGAATCTACATTATAACTCCTACAGATCTTAAACTAGTCTAAAAAATTGTTTATATATATATATATATATACACATGAAATATAACCAAAAGTATAAGAAAGGAAAAACACGTATGGAAATGTGACTATAAAATAAGAAACATGAGGGTGCAAAATAGGAATCACGAGCCCATGCATTTAAACAAGGAATCTATGATGCATATGTTTCTAAGTATTCTTACATTATAAGGAAGATGATCCTCTAGGCCTCAAAAGGAATGAAGCACTAGGTGGATGTAATGATTCTTTGGATGTGATGTTTATGGGGAAAAATGTAAATGTAAATTCAATATTTAGGGCTATAAAGGAAGAAAATGTAGCTTTCTTCATGCACGAGATGACCAGAAATAGACATAGCAATTTGGGAAGAAAAATAAATAAAGGAAGAATGTAACTCACCTAAAGTCTAAATTTCATATTGGAATGGAGGGACAAAGTAACCTTGTCACCCTATTCTTGGGACTAGGGTGACTCACTTGCCTTAATCCCTATACTTTTTGATAGATTCAGTTGTAGACAACAACTTCTTGATCAACTTGTTTCTCTCTCTGTATAGGTGCCACCTATTCCTACATAGAGAAAATAGATAAAATATTGTGTAGAAACATGGGTTTTACTCATTCAAACCCCAATTTAGGAATAAACCTTGAAATGAAAATGAAATATACTTGCAAGGAAAGTGTGATTATCTAAAGTAAAGGCTATATCTAAAAATGAAATGTCTATACCTTCATAAAACCTTTTATATTGCAATTCCTATGAATATTCTTGAAATTGATCTAGTTGTTGACTTGAATGACAAGGAGATCATGGATTCCTTCATAAATGATTGGATATGCAAATTAATCCCTAATATTCAATTCTTGGAATGCTTTATCTCTTTGTTAAGGACTTGGAAAGATAAATTATAGAGGAGAGGTATTTATTTGTGTGGATCTTTCTATATTTTCTATATCAAAATGATGGTGGTCACCTTGCTTATATACCTCTTACATCATTTTGGGATGCAAAAATCAAAGAATGTAGACAGGATTTTAGAATCTTTTCTAGAAAAAAGTAACCATTGTAGGATTTAAATTTGGGACCAAATATGGAGTAATGGGGTGTCCAAGTACCCTTTTCCCTCCTATGTTGTCCTTAATTTGAGCTAGGGGTCCTAATTGAGAGGATGCCAAAAACATATAAAATCTTGAGATGAGGCAAGAGAAATGAAGACCAAATCAAGAATAAAAAACATAAAAAACTAAAGACAATAAAATATGGCCTAATTGAGAAAGAAATTGTATATGAATATAAATTATGATGCTACATTTAGCCCTCACTTTAGTGGGAGTATGAACTTACTTCATAATCTTGAAAAAGTAGACCAAAGCATCAAAACAAAATATTAGGGTAAAAGAGACATGGAAACATCAATCCCCCAAGTGACTTAGGTCCACCTCAAATCCAAAACCAAGATGAAATAAGCGGCACATGCAAAATAGAAAAAGAAGACATGACCATTCTAGTCTAGTAAGGTTTAACTTAATATGGGCCATGTAAAGAGACAAAGAGATGAAAATGATAAAAAAATAGTTTAGCAAGTTGTGTTATGATAACCAAGAAAAACATTTAATGTTAGAACAACATGCTAAAACGATGGTGCAAAGGATAACCAAGGAAAGAATTCTATCGAAGGAAATTTGTTAAGATAAGATTTCCAAATTTGACTTGTGGTGTGCATAATGTGTAGCAATGAGAAAAGTGTATACTCCAACATTAAAGATTTTTTTTTTCCTTACTAGGATCAATGGCTTTAAAGTAGAAAACATGGATCCAAAATATGTTTCCACTATGATATTCCCCCAAGAAAGGACAGACCAAGGAAAATAAAGCACATGACCAAAGGAGAGTACATGATGGATCTATTAGCTCTAGGTTCATTATGTGTATGTGATAACTCATGTATATAAAATATAATTTTAATAAATTTATCTCATCCCACAAAGGTATTAGAACTATGAGCATAATGTAAGATGAACACATAAGATGTATGAATAAAAATACATAACATAGATACACCATATAGAAGAATTGAGCTACAAATAGAATAATGTCACAATAGGTTTGATCCCTTTTCCACCTTGTACCAATGGGGAACCAAGGTTCATCTAAGCGAGCTAAATTAAAAAATATATAAGAAGAAACACATCATGGGAGAAGAACATTACAAAAAAGTAAACACAAAAAAGAGAATACACCACACAAGAGGATATATTCAAGTGTGTCATCCACAAACCCATCTTTCTGAATATTGCTTAGGGAACATGACAAAAATGTGAGAGGAGAAAAATCAATAAAAACAAACACACAATAGATGGAGCTATTGCAAGTTTTAAACATGGACCATGCTTTAATAATCAACCACTTTTCTTGTCACAATAAGTGAGAGTTAATGCTTTGGAAAATATTGAAGATAATTCATGATTGATTTTAATTACCTCATACATATCATCAAAATCATTAGAAAATATCATTTTTTTAGTCCTAAAGGTCCAAGATTACTAAGGGGGGGGGGGGTGAATCAATAATATAATAAAATGATCGATAAGAAAATGAAACATAAGCATTCACAAGTTCAATGATTGATAAGCAACTGAAACTTAACAAATAAACACAACCATCAAAATGAATGAAACAAATAACACAAATATTCTCACGTGGAAACCCAAATGGGTGAAAACCACGATGGGAATGGAGACCCACAAATAAAGTACTCTTGTGAAGTATGCCCTGTTAGGAACTTAACCCTATTAGAAGTTTACAAAGACACTGTTAGGTGCCACCCAATTTTAGGATTTCCTTCTAGCTCTGTTAGGAGATTTATCCTATTAGGAGTAACTCTATTAGGAGATTGAAAACTCAAATTAATGAGCCACTATGTTAAGAGATTTATAAATAAGACTTATTAGGTTCTACCCAGTTAAGGGATTTACAATAGGAAAACTATTAGGATCACTTGATATGGAAATAGTAACTCCTTTTCTTGATTAGATCTTTTGTAACACATAAATTATCTTATCATATTACTCAGGTATACCCTAGCTTGATCACACCTTCACATCCACAATATACACACACAAATATTTTATTTCATGATATAAATATCACTGTTCAAGCCTTAAGGAAATCACCACCCTAAATCTCACCTAACACATTTTGAAACCACTTTTCAATATTCACACTCAAAGAGATCATGACAAAACATACATACGAATATAAAAAAAAACTCTACCAAATAGGTTGGCGACATGATAGACCCTTACAATTTATTTTATCAAGAATAGTCAAACAAGTTTTGACCAACTCAACCTTCATCTTGATAAAACATATACCTCGATCAAAGTAATGCCAAAGCATCACCATAAATAAATCAATAAACATTAGCATGATAGTTGGAACACAAATGATTCATCGCAACTCAATCATCGATCACCAAAAGAAGATCTACCATTGAAAGCTCAAGAACACTATCACATTTCCTTGAAACGACTTTAGTAACCACAAAAAATGCTCTTCGACCATCCAAAATATTTGCGGTCATAACCATAAGATCAAAATAGTATTAGAAACACAATCCTATGATTGCACCACCTAACTTAATATCAATTTGATAAACCAATCAAATCACTCATTTCCAGTCACAGACTATTCTAGACGTTTCCCTGTCATACTTCAATCAAGCATAATGTACACAAATCCTACATTCAACAGTTGTGATCATTCATTTATCATCTAAAGAAATTACAAAGTCTCCCTTAAGGATCGCGACCACTGAAACCACTTGAAACACACTTTGTATCCTTCTCACATATATGGAAACATACTAAGAACACTAGGTCAATACTTGACATCAATGAAAACACAATAACCGATGATCTTAACACCAAATATGTACCATCACTACATCAGTTATGGAAATAATCTCCCCCTTTGGAATTTATGGAAACCCAATAATATTATAAATTAGATAACCTACATTGCTAGTATTATTGCACTGAATCTTCATCTCTGATCTGTCTCATTTGTCTACTCTCAACTTCTCAATACATCTCTCCCCCTTTGACAAGAATGCCAAAGATGCCATACCATTGATCACTTCACCTCTAGAAATTAATCAATACCTTTACCGTCGACTTCTCCCCCTAAGGAGTATCCCCTTATTACAACAATACAAAAAATATTTGAAATACAAAACATTCGACTGATGCAAAAACATCACTTTAGTTCTTCTTAGGTATGGGAATTAATACAGAGCTAAGTGAATTACCTTAAGAAGAAACTTCTTTAGTTGTCCAACTTAGGATCACTCTCATAGATCACCCACTCTAAAGACCTACTAATGGTCAAGTCACAACTATTCTAATGTTCTCCAAACTCTAAATATAATCCAACCCATTACTGATCACTCAATCTTTGATCCTCTTTCATTTACTTATGAATGTCCACATGCAATCCTTTAACATAACTCTATATAGACTCTTGATTTGAAACTATCCTTTGCTTTTGGATCCCCCTACACACTATCAACATAGAGAAACCTCACACCTTTCTTGAAATGACATAACCCATGACCCAAGTTCATCTACAAACAATAAGACTTCTCAGTGTCCCCTAAGATAATAGGTCTGCAACTTTGACCCCATTCCTTATGACATTCATATTTAACAACCCTTCAATGTGTGTCCCTTAACTCCTAACTATTTAGAAATAATATATATCCTCATATAATCCCTAGGCTCTTTCTAAAATCCCCCATTTCAACTTGATCCATTAAACTCAACTTGTAATAAAAACAAAACAACTTACCAAGTCACTATCCTACTATGACAGTCATTAAAAATCTCTAAAATTTTGTTGTCTATCCCTTCCCTTTGGAATCTTGCCTCTTCTAGAACCTTGGAAATTTTTTATACTCCCTTCTCCTCCAATCTCTTAATCCTCCATGACAATATCATCTATCAAACTTGTGGAAACATCCAAAACTTTAAGACTGTGACAGTCAATACACTGCTCCATGTGACTATCCAGACACTTCCTTGGCCCAAACCCATGCAAAATCACTGCATTCTCTCCTACACACATCAAAGGGATATTATAAAATTTCTCCCACATTCTCCCCTTGATGATGGGAACTTATTGTATGTGAAAATATGGAGAACTACATTAAACTAAGCCATTGGATACCCTAATGAGGGTTTAAGACAGTTTCTACCAAAATATAGATATCTTCCTCAAACATTAACCAAATGGAGTCATAAAATGATGAAAAATGATCTAGAAACAGAATAATATAATCCAAAAACAATAAAACTTCAAATAATAAATGTTTAGATCGAGAAAATATTACTTAAGATGATTGTTGTAGGAAAGAACCAGTGAAAAGCAGTGAAAAAATTGATTTTATTGATTCAAAACATTACAAACTCTATCCTCTCTACCATGACATGTTTCCTCTAGATATTAAAATGTAAATAGGCATCAAAAGACCAAACAAATACCTTTTAACTTCCCACAAAGCGACTGAAAATAGTTAAAGAACCAACTGTCCTCCCAATCTTGACAATTACAAAAGATGTAAAATATTGTCAAGTTGACAACTAAGTTGTCAACTCAAAAAATAAATGTCTTATTAATTTTAAACAATTGAAAATTAATATTAAAAGAATTTAAAACTAAAAACCAACCTTAATACTACCCCTTAGATCATTAGCCCTTATTAGGAATCATTACATCTTTTTGGCACTTTAGTGCATTTCATAACATTTGGCGGCTCTAATGGTAAAATTACACCATTTAAGACCTTATAGCTCATATTACATTGAAAAGTGACCATAAATGGTCTTATTGGTCTTCTCCCCTCCTTAGCTCTCCATCAGGGCTTCATGGTGACCCCTATATATTACACTAGGAATGACCCCCAACTTACCTCTTAGATAGTCAAATGTATCCTTTGGTAGTGGGTTTGTAAAAATGTCTGCAACCTAATCCTTAGTTGGCACATACTGTCATGCCCAAAATTAGGGCAAAACACTAACAATTTATTTTTTCTTTACACAAGTACATACAACTATAGTGACACGACTGATATTGAAAGTGTTGTGGGAAGGTGATGACATGGTGAGGTTAGTCTTCAAGTTTCAAGGTATATTCATAGATTGATCTAGGGTCTCGTCACATATGAAAATAGATTCGGTGTATCAACTTTTTATAAAGATTAGAGATCTTAAGTTCTGGGTGTTACAGGAACACTTGGGTCAGGTTGAATTAACTGTCATTTTATGTTTAACAATGTATAATATCATGATGCTAAATAATTGTTAAGAACATATGTAGAATTAGGTTGACCTAGCAATTAATTTAATTCGTAACCTTGATTACAACTTTATCCATTTAAATCTAGTACAAACTACACTTTAACATTAAACTACTTATGACATTACTAATAACCTTTAGTCATGATCCTAGGTCAAAATCAAGTTTACTACATAAAAATCATTCCAATCCTAAGCATTTGAAATCTAGTTAATTATCCCTATCAACATCTCATCTATAAATAAATTCTGATATAATTATTTTACACACATTAATTTTCCTAATTTCTTGAATTAAGTTCCCACAAAGCAATAAGTTTATCCCAGTATAGCACTAAAGATTGCATTAAAATTTCCCAAACGATCTATCAAAGTTTTGAAAATTAATTAATGACAATAATAATTAACTTCACCACTTTTATTTGGAAGAAAAACCTAACTACATTTAATCATACATTATTTAAATAACAAAAATAAATTAAATTAGTTACAAGAAATAACCTTTCTCAACTATCCTTGAAAACCACTTAATCATATATAATAAAATAACCACTAATATGAAGACCAATTAAATTCGACCCCTTTTGTTTTAAATGAACATACATGGAACATTTACCACTTATCATAATTAAAAATTTAATAACAAACTAACTATACTAAAAATAATTACTAATTCAAAATAATGATCAAAATCTAACCTAATAGTTAAACTATACCATTTAAATAAAAAGTATATCTATAAAAGAACTTTACAATTTAAAATAAAACAATAAAGAAAGTACATTTAATTAACTAACTTGAACTAATTTAATACCCACTAACTATCCTAATAACTACCTACTAACTATCCTACTCATCTACCCTACCCTACCCTACCCTACCCTACCCTATCACATCACCCTCTCCCCTCCTTGGCTCACGTGCGAAGTGGGCGAGGGGGAAAAAACAAAAGTCAAGGCTGCAAATTAAAAAGGTCAAATCCTTCAAGGAAGAAGTGCAGATTTATATTGACATAAGTTTTGGGGCCCACCAACTTATTTAAACTTAAGCTATGATCATGGGAAATTTCAAATAGCAAGGGAAGAGGATGGGCTCCCTATCAAATCAATTATCCATGTCACTTCCTGCGAAAACGAAGGAGGTATACAGGTAATGTAAAATAAGGTGTGGGGCCCATGAGTTTGGTGCAACATTATGCCCTTCCCCACTTATTTAAAACATATGGGTTAGCACTAAAGGGTTAATTAGGAGGGGTTAGTTAGGAGAATATGAAAGGAATATTCTTTGTGTAAAAAGGAAATTAAATTCCTCTCCATACATTTTCCAGAGAGCCTTTTTGGCTCTCTAAAATATTGAAAGTGCTATTTTTTTTTTGTTTGTATTTCCTTGTAATATTTGTTTTTTTTTCATTTGTAGAGTTAAATGTATATGACAAGTTTTTTTTTTTTTTTATGCATTCAAATAATGGAATGTTTATAGGGTAATGAAACTAGGTAGTTTACTTTTTTTGTGTTACAATCTGATTGGTAATCCATTGTTATCAATAAGTCCTCAAGAAAATTTTAAGATGCCATATGAATCAGAGGTATAATACTTTGTTCACATTGTTATACAAATTTAGATTTTAAAGAAAGAAGAAGATAGTAACACACTTTGAAATTTTGTAAGCAATACATTTGAGATATAATTTGCATTTCAATATAATCTTGAACACATAACTTTCAATTACTAAATTTATATTTACAAAATTGGAGTCCCCACATTTTGACTCATTCATTTACAAGATTTATCTTCAACTTAAACACAAGACAATGGGTGATGCAACAAAGGATAAGTCTCCTATATCAAGGCAATAAGAACACCATCCAAGCTGCAACTCCAAATAGCTCCAACACAAGGTTCTTCCAAAAATATGCAAATGACAACATGAAACTAACCATGGAGAACTCACCTCCCATCCTAGGTCTCAAGGAGACCACCCCCGAGCTAGGAGAATTGGTGAACAACGAGCGACAATCACACCATTTCCACAATACAAAACACAACAAGAAAACTCCCATCCAAGGTTAGCACAATAGGATTCACCTTGGACCCACAAAAAGGGGTGAAGGTGGATTTCCATGTAGGAGATTACCAATGAAATATATAGAAAATCATGCCTTTCCAAGGCCATAAACTACATACACTCTTCTATACATTCTCCTCCTTATCTCCCCCAAATCAAGATCAATAACCTTCATTGGCATGCAAGGGCCCATACACCTTGCATCTTTTCCTTATTCTCTCCATGAGAAGAGACTCTACACTTCCATGGAATCCAACTAACCCCTTCCCCCATACATGGCCACTTCTTTCCTATCTAACAGGGAGTAATGTCATTACACCCTTCACAAAACTCCCTCATTCAAACAAAAAAAATAAAACCATCAGCATGAAATCAAACCAAAATCCCATCCCTTACATCACAATAACACAACAATACATAGAATCCAAATACAAATGAATAAAATGCATACTACTCTAACTTCAACAAAATAATAAAACTTCCATGGCAATGGTGGAGACCAACCTTCACAAGTGTTATGACAAAAATGATGTTTGAGAAGAGCTCAATCCATTTTTCTTTCTTCAATCCAAAACCCTAATGTCTCTAAAAGTAGAGAGTGGGTGAACACCCTCTAACTCTACCAAGGGCCTATAAAAAGGTCTTGAAATCTTACCCACCCAACAACATTAATTTTAGATTTGACTCGTGAGTTCTTTGGCTGTCCTACGTCTCCTATCATAAATGCAAGATTGAAAAGGAGTGTGGGTTTGGGTAAATGGTCAAGACTTACTCCATTTTCGCAACATGTGAGTAATGGGTTAATAAGAGGGTCACCAATGCCACTAGTGGGTTTTAGAAGTGTTAGAAATGTTTCTAACCCATACCCCTATCACTAAGGCACTTTGATTTTCCTAAAATTAACCCTTAGAACCTCCTTTTGGCCTCTAGAAGTGACTAGAACAACATTTAAGATTAAACAATTTAATTTGGTTCCATTGCCAACCTTAGTTGACATGTCATCACATAAACACATAACAAGGGTCAAGTGACACTACAAAATAACATAACACAACATTGACATGCCACTAATTGCACAGAGAAAACACCTAATACATTCATACAATTTATGGTCACAAATAAAATCACTTAACAACGAGGTTCGAATCTCTTTATTAGATTCAACCTTGGTTTTACAGTTTGTACATAGGGTTGGTTACTGATTCTCCTCATAATTTCCATTGTAATTTTCTTGCACACTAAATTAAACATCAGTAGCTCAATAAAATCACACGCATATACATACATTTAAATCAAATTGCATAATTAATTGACTAAACATTCTACATTTTCACTTAATAACCTTTTTCTTCTTTATGTACCTGATAACCATAACCGATTACATAATCAAAATATCATAACATGTTTTTCCATTTAAATTTAAAATGCTGAGATAATCATCATAATGCATGTGTACCTAAAGCATCATAAGCATCATCGATAAAGTATACAGAAGAAATCATCACATGGCATAAATAATACTAATAATGTCTATTCCATCAGATATAATGTCCCAAAATATCGAATCATAATGTATCAAAATAAGTGTATTAGCTGAGCTATGATGGGTTGGGGTGAGGCCTCACATCCTCCCCCACTAGGCATGAACTTCCTCCTAGAGTTCATAAAAAAGATATGGGTACTGAGATCTCATCTGTGCTGCGTCCTCCAATGAAGCTGTGACCTCATCATAACAATCCCACTTGACCCTAACCTAGTCTAGCTTTCGGCCTCAAAGTGCATGGATCTGTCAAGCCAAAATATGAATGGGATCTAGCACTAGTTTCCCACCTAACTCCACCTGCAAGGCATCCCAATATATCACATGACTCTCATCACAAATATATCCTCGAAGTACAGAAACATGGAACACATCATGGATGCGTGACAAGCTAGGTGGCAAAGCTAAATGGTATCCATTTGGTCTTATCCTCTCCAAGATATCAAATGGTCCAACAAACTGAGGTGCCAACTTAGAGCCCTTTCCGAATTGGATCAGACTCTTGTGCGGTCGCACTCTCAAGAAAACTCTATCTTTGACCTTATACTCTCTATCAATCCTCTTCACATCTGCATATTTCTTCTATCCTGTGCCTCTCTAAGATGTTGTCAAATCAGATCCACCTTCTACTTCATCTCTCTGACTAACTGAGAACCAATAGATACTCTATCCTCAATCATGTCCCAACTTAAGGGTGTCCTGCAAGGTCTACCATACAAGGCTTGATAAGGTGGCATGCCTATGGATGAATGGTGCCCATTATTATAGGAAAAATCAACCAGATGTAGGTATTTTTCCCACTTGACCTAGTGGTCCATCACGTACATGTGTAACATATCCTCTAATACCTGATTAACCCTCTTGGTCTGACCATCTGTCTAAGGGTGATACGTTGTACTAAAATTGAGCCTAGTGCCCAATGTTGGCTGTAACTCTCTCCAAAAGGCTGATGTGAACAATTAGTCTCTATCAGAGATGATCTTATGGGGAATGCCATGAAGTCTGATAATATCCCGTAAGAACACCTAAGCTACATCTCATGTTGTGAATGTAGTACACACGGGTGAGAAGTGGGAAACCTAGGTCAACGTGTCTACTGTCACCAAGATGGCATCATGGTAGTGAGAAAACATGGGGAGACCAACAATGAAGTCAATAGATATAGTATCCCACTTTCACTCGACAATCTCATGTGGATGTAGAAGCCCACCAAGGTGGTGGTGCTCTGCCTTCACCCTCTAACACTCTAGGCATCTCACAATAATACTAGCAATCTGCAGTCTCATGCCTAGCCAATGGTACAACTGTCTCAAATCAGCATGTCACTTCTTAACATCGGGGTGCGTTGCATAAGGTGCTCTATGTGTCTCAAGTACAATGAACTCATGAAAATCCCCAATGGAAGGTACATAGATATGCCCTCTATGACATATTAATCCATCAGACTCTAAGGAATACTCTGATTACTTCCCCTCTAAGGGTACCTGTGAATGCACTAACTCACAAACCTCTGCATAAAAGGAATCCTCAGGAAAATGGCGTAAGATACGCTCTCTCAAATTGGTACAAGTGGTCATAGATGAAAGCTCATGATGTCTCCTACTCAAGGCATCCACAACCACATTCTCCTTCCCTTTGATGTAATGAATGTCAAAATCATACTCACAAAGGAACTCCATACACCTTCTCTGCCTAGCATTAAGGTTTGGCCGAGTGAAAATATACTGCAAGCTCTGATGGTTAGAATGAAGCTCAAATCTATGACCTAGAAGGAGGTATCACCACCTCACTAAAGCATGAACCACTGTAGCAAGCTCTAGGTCTTGATTAGGATAATTAAGCTCACGAGTCTTCAACTTTCTAGAATTGTAGGAGATAAGTCATCCATCCTGCATAAGGACTGCCCCTATCCCATCCAATGATGCATCTATGCACACAACAAAATCTGTTGTTGGGTCTAGCACTACAAGTATTGGTGCACTCATGAGGGCTCTCTTGAGCTCCTGAAAATCTCTATGACACTTCTTTATCCACTCATACTACTTTCCCTTTCTCTGAAGGGAGGTGATGGGGTGTGCCAATCTGGAAAATCCCACAATAAAGCATCTATAATATCCTGCTAACCCCATAAAAATCTTCACCTTAGTGACACTGGTGGGTGCTGGCCAATCCATAATGGTTCAGATCTTTGATGGATCTATGCAGATCCCATCACCAGAGATACGTGACCCAAGTAATGTACCTTAGGTCAGAAGAACACACACTTTGACAAGTTTCCAAACAATTGGTTCTCTCTCAACTTTTGTAAAACCTACCTCAGGTTCTCCTCACACTCCTCATTATGAGAATATATCAAAATATCATCTAGGAATGCAACCAAAAACTTATCCAAGAAGGTGCTAAATACTCCATTCATGAGGCTCATGAAAAACACTAGAGCATTCATGAGGCCAAATGGTACTACGGTGAACTTGTAGTGACCATACCTCGTACAAAATGCAGTCTTATGGATATCACTCTCCACAATTCTCAAATGATGATAACCTAACTTCAGATCAATCTTTGAAAACACTCAAACACCCTGTAACTGATTAAAGAGGTCATCAATCCTAGGAAGTGGGTATCGGTTCTTAATAGTTACTTTCTTCAACTCTCGATAATAAATGCACAACCTAAGTGATCCATCCTTTTTGTTCACAAAGATCACTGGCGCATCCCAAGGTGACACACTAGGTTGAATATGCCCTTTCTCCAAGAGTTCCTCCAGCTAAATCTTGAGCTCATTAAGTTCATGGGTAGTCATCCTATATGGTGCTCTCAATACTGGTTTACCTCTTGGCACAAGGTCTATGTGAAAATCCACTTCTCTAGGTGGAGGCATATGAGGGAGCTTTGAAGGAAATACATCTGCAAACTACTATAGGATAGGAAGATCATCGAGGGATGGATCCCTCTCTGAATCCTCCTATCTATCTTTAATGGTGATAGCAAATAGCTGACATCCCTTTTGCACGCACTGCCTAAGCTGCATAGCAGAAATAATGCAAAGAGATACGGGTCTGCACTTCGGAGATCACCCTAGGAATATCGTGCTCATCCACACATTCCACCCTCTTCTAAAGACAATCCATCTTGGCACTATGGGCATAAATCCAATCCATGCCAAGGACCACATCATATGAACCTAGAGGGGTAATGCGTAAATCAGAGGTCATGGCTATGTCTCCAATCCAAATCTGACAATTTCAGACCATGGAACTAACTAACACCCTGGCTCTTGAGGCTAACTCTACCTCCCAACTGACATCATGTCTAACTGCCACTAGCCCGAAATGCTCCACTACATATGGAGATATAAAGGAGTCAGTAGCTCTAGAATCAAATAAAATAGTAACCATACTACTTTGTATCATACCTGCGGCCTCAATAAAATTAGCCTGATGCTCAGCCTGGCAGTTATCAACCACTGCAAAAACTCTATGGGATCTACCCATGTCTCCAACTGTAGGCTCTGAAGTAGCTCCTCTCTAACCACCAAGTGATTGTCCTTGTGGACACTCTCTCGCTATATGACCCATGCCACAACAAGTGTAACATGGCCCTCTAGGTTGAATCTATACTCCCTGTGATCTATACTGTTGTGGTCCTCCAGTCCTACTGGAATTATTGTAACCTCCCCTACAGGACTGTTGAGTCCTAGCTGGCTGTGCCTGGAGGGTCTATGTCCTGTGATCCTATCTAGGACCCTGAGACTGCCACTGTTTGGGCTTAGAGCCTTAATAACCTTGTGAAGGCATCTCTGTAGAATCCTTCTAAGATCTCTACTGTTTAGACTATTGACCCTTAAAGGATCCTGTTGAGTGATTCTGGTTCCCTTTCCAAGGGGGTCTCTGCTATCTTGAAAACTGAGAAGAGGGGTTTTGGTGCTGAGACCGATCCTGTGACTCCTATCTAGTATGGATATCCTCAGCTACAAGTGCCCTCTCAACCGTCTCTCTGAATGTGGTAGGAAAGGCTAGGCGTACTGTACCTTGAAGAGACATATTGAGTCCCTTAATGAAACAATGGATACACAGTTTCTCATCCTTGATGTAATCAACATATGGAAGGAGCTTGATAAACTGACTTTGATACTGGGTCAATGTGAGACCTCTCTACTGGAGATCATGGAACTCCTCTATCTGTCTCTGTCTAAAATGCTCAAAGAGGTATCTCTCTCAGAAGCGGGCCACAAAAGTCTCCGAAGTGAGTGTGTCAATACTCACCCCACCTATGGACTCCTCCTGCTCCCACCAAGTGGAGGATTTCTCCCGAAGGAGATGGACTGCAAGTTACGCCTTTAGATTACTCCCATAAGGGTGCAATCCAAAGCATCACCATAAGCTCTATAACTAGGCCTCTTCTACTGACCCATCAGCGGATCCCAAAAACAAGGGTGGCTGGAGTCGCAATAACTCTCAAATCTCATCTCCAACCTCTCTATGGGGTCTCTCTCTGGCATGTATCTCATGCTCGCATGGTAATACAATGCGATGAACCGACTCACCCTCATGATCACGATTACTCTCAACAGACCTTGGTGGGGGAATCCTACTCCTTTCTCTACTAACTGCTCTATCATCTTCTAGAATTTGTGCTTCCCCTTCAGGAATCTACTACTGGGCTATGGGTGGTAGCCTCTATTGAATTACCCCAATCAGATTTTGGAGGATGTCCAGAATATCCTGGTTAGGGTTCTAAGGTGGTGGAGGTGGTGGTGGTGGAGGTACATCCCCCCGTTCTGCCTCAACATGGGGAGCTCTACGACCTCTGCCCCGTCGGCCAGCTTGTGTGACGACAGGCATCCTACACAATAATTTAAGTTTGAAATGAGTTGTAACATAATGGGTTTAGGTTCCTAGTGTCGAAAAATGGCTCTGATACCA
This sequence comes from Thuja plicata, assembly GCA_018584345.1. NCBI lineage: Eukaryota > Viridiplantae > Streptophyta > Pinopsida > Cupressales > Cupressaceae > Thuja > Thuja plicata. Next base: position 141,505 of record MU226759.1, read on the forward strand.
AAATTTCATGCCCAAAATTAGGGCAAAACACACTAACAATTATTATTTTTTTCTCTACACAAGTACATACAACTATAGTGACACGACTGATATTGAAAGTGTTTGTAAGGAAACTCAGGTGTAGAAACAACTTCCTACACTAATCTCTAAAGGAAAGTATTGTGCAAATTCTTTTAAATCCTTACAATTTTAGATTTGTTAACTACTTTAACAATGATATTGTAGCCATATACCATACATATAGAAAATAGAGAATGACACAATGATTTACCCTGGGGAAAACCTTTCGGTAAAAAACCCCAGCACTCCAAAACCTGCACAATGTATTATCTTCAACACAATGGTTACAACACACTTGCAATGCAAGTTCTTTCAAGAGACAATCGAAACTCAAAGAAAAATCCAGTAGCACCAGATCATACCAAAAATACACTCTTTTTCTATATTCGTCTGCAACCCTAAAAAATGCTTATATCATGCACTTTCCTTTTTAGGGCAACTTGTGGAAGAGTGTACAGTACTCAACTTTATCATTTTCCACATGTCATTGCATGTCTTCACCCGTCATTGAATCTTCTAGAAATAGCTCTTACGTGTCATAGGAATCCTTCATAACCATTTCAGCCATGATCTCCTTACACACAATTCAAGATGCCGACACATCAAGCCGAGTGACACATCAACATGCCAACTAGACATGTACACTCACACTTAATTACATTATTTTCAAGAAATAAATTTTACAAAACAAATAATAAATATAGGAATTATCCAAGGTTGAGACACCTTATTCCTAACATTCTCCCACTTGTTGAACACCTTGTAAGAGCAATAGGAACATAACAGGAACTAACTGCTATAGGCCAAAAGGCCCATAGACTCCGAAC
>MU226759.1:157951-175451 GCA_018584345.1 Thuja plicata
GCTGAACTTAAGGGTAGACCTACATGATGACACCTTCCTATACACATGCTAGATTTCCTACGTTGTCAATTGCCTCTGGATTAGTGAGTCTTACCTTTTATGATGATTAGTACACCAGATTAGAGAGCTATCAGGATCCATTTCTTAGTGGTTATGCCTGGTTGGTTTTGGATATCTGATTGGGATCTGTTGTTATCTCCTTAGCACGGTGGGGTGGAGCTTTGTGGTTCCACATGGACGGGTGGTAGTGATTCCTTATCCATTGAGATTCGACGTCCTTGTACCAGGTGCTTGATGGTTTCTTACAGTTGAGCTCTTTATGTTCCTTCATCATTTATTATGTAATTTGATTATTGTATATCTTGTATTAGTGTATCGCATGTGATACCTAATCTAGAAATTGTAATAGTAAGTAGTTTAGAGTGATTACCACATACCCTGTGACATGTGCAGTGGATGTGTGTTATAGTAGATTTATGGTTATCCATGAGATTTGTAATTATGGTTATGTAAGTTGTATTTGATATGTTTAATCAGATGAAATATTTTGTTATGTTGTTAGTTGTGCTTTTCTTTAAGTAATTCAACATCATGGGACCCTTGAGTTGTGTAATCTATGTGAGTGTAAGACATGTGTATAAATGGTAATATCTTCCGCATGATTGTATATTTCTTTATGTTAACTTTCAAAAAAAAAAAATATTCAGCACACATAGTGACATGTTTAGGTTAATCTCTCTTGGGTTCCCTGGCGGGGCGTTACATCTGGTATCAGAGCCAGGTTTCTACACTGGGAACTCTGGGAAGTGTATGCTCATTAGGTTGTGTCTAGCTTAAACTGAAACTAAAACATAGACATGATACACATTTGTTTGATGTATTGGTTTATGGTTTATTTATTTATGCTTTAGTTTATGTTTCAAGCTATGTCGTGAGATTTATATTATCTCTATTTGTTTTAGGAATTATTCCTGAGACATGTGCAACTAGAGGATGTGGTAGGGGTAGGTCTAGTTCCTGTGGGGGAGGGCGACAAGCTAGCTCCTCCACTAGTGTGAGATAGGAGAGTGAGAAGCATCAGGATAGGGGTGAGGAGAGGAGGGAGAATCAAGATGAGTCTGGGGGTTTGAATATTAGGCAGATCCTTAGGCCATCCTAGATCGCCTTCCTGAGAGAGATAGAGTGGAGCGAGAGGCATCTCATCACTCCCAGCAGTAGGAGGAGAGAGAGAGAGAGATCCAGGAGCCCTCAATGGAGGACTATTTCTGTGGATCCAGCAGTGGTTGCAACCAACCACATGAGAGATTTGACGAGAGGAAAGGCCATTCCTTTCGCCGGACAGGATTCTATATTAGAGGCAGAGACCTGGTTGATTGCATTGGATAGAGTATTCGCGATGCATCCCTTTAGTAGTAATACTAAAGTGAGGTACACCATCATGCAGTTGACTCATTTTGCAGCTATCTGGTGGAAGATAGAGGAGCAGAAGCTTGGGCTCCGCATGGACACTATTAGAGAGTTATTAGGATCCCTTGCTTAGTGGTTATGCCTTGTTGGTTTTGGATATCCGATTGGGATTTGTTGTTATCTCCTCAGCACGGTGGGGTGGACCTTTGTGGTTCCACACGGATGGGTGGTAGTGATTCCTTCTCCATTGAGATTTGACATCCTTGTACCAGGTGCTTGATGGTTTCTTACAGTTGAGCTCATTATGTTCCTTCATCATTTATTATGTAATTTGATTATTGTATATCTTGTATTAGTGTATCGCATGTGATACCTAATCTAGAAATTGTAATAGTAAGTAGTTTAGAGTGATTACCACATACCCTGCGACATGTGCAGTGGATGTGTGTTATAGTAGATTTATGATTATCCATGAGATTTGTAATTATGGTTATGTAAGTTGTATTTGATATGTTTAATTAGATGAAATCTTTTTTTATGTTGTTAGTTGTGCTTTTCTTTAAGTAATTCAACGTCATGGGACCCTTGAGACGTGTAATCTATGTGAGTGTAAGACATGTGTATAAATGGTAATCGCTTCCGCATGATTGTATATTTCTTTATGTTAACTTTCAAAAAAAAAAATTATTCAGCACACATAGTGACATGTTTAGGTTAATCTCTCTTGGGTTCCTTGGTGGGGCATTACACATCAAGCTGAAATAAAGTACCTCTCCTAGTACCTTTAGTGAGCACCATAGAACCTCTCATCATGTTGTATCCATCTTTCGCTAAGACAACTTGCACGCCTACATCATTCAACATAGTTACAGATAATAGGTTTTGTGCCAAACATGGAATGTGCATAACTCCATTGATTCCCTTTACTCGTCCATCAGGAAATCTGATAGTGACCCTTCCGCGTTGAACTATCTTTAGGTGAGAATCAGCACCCAAGTACACCTTTCCACCATCAAATTCTTCATATTTTGAGAACCAGTTTTGATGAGAGGTCATGTGAAAAGAATAAACCGAGTCTACCAACCACACATCATCAGATGCATGGGCTGCCAAAGCTCCAATAAAAGCATCTCCATCTTCTTGAGATTTTTTGGAAGCTAAATCTGAGCCTTTCTTCTTCTTCTTCAGTTCTTTGCAGTCCCTCCAGAAGTGCCTAGATTTATCACAGTTCCAACATTTCGCCTTGGACTTTCCAGGAGTCTTAGAACTCCCACTAGATTTGGATCTTCCCTTCTTTGACTTATTGTCATTTTGCTTTCCTTTGTCATTGGATCTCCCGTGAATGACAAGTGCTTCCTTAGACGAATCTAAAGTCTTTCTTTGCATCTCCTTAGATAGAAGTGAAGACACCACATCATCCATACAGAATGTGACTATAGTACTTTCGAGAGCCATCACAAGATGGTCCCATGAATCTGACAAGGAACAAACTAGGGTCATACATCGATCCTCCTCCTCGATCTTGCCACCGAATGATGCCAACTATGCAATCAATAAATTGAATGCTTTGAGATGATCAGTTACGGATCCACCTTCCTCCATTCTTAAAGAATACTACTTCTTTCTTAGGAACAACTTATTCACCAAAGATTTGGCCTGATACACAGACCCAAGCCGTTTCCACAAAGAATTTGTAGTAGTCTCATCAAGAACATTCAGAAGAATGACATGTGCCTGACAGAGTCTGATGAGACCCTTAGCCTTCCGATCCCTGATCTCCCAATCTGCTTGAGATATCACTGCAGGTCTCACATCAAGTGAAGTAGCCTCCCATAGATCATGGTTTTCAAGCATGTCTTCCCTCTTGAGTTTCCATAACTCAAAATTAGTGCCATTAAATTTCTCCACCTCCATTCTACTATATGAGGAACTTGCCATCTCAATCTATAAATAAGATTCAGAATGCTCTGCAAAAAAAAACTCTCACTCAACTTGAGATTAGCTCAAAAAATCCTACCCAACAACTAGGATCAAAAGTTGATCAGGCTCTGATATTACTTGTAAGGAAACTCAGGTGCGGAAACAGCTTCCTACACTAATCTCTAAAGGAAATTATTGTGAAAATTCTTTTAAATCCTTACAATTTCAAATTCGTTAACTACTTTAACATTGATATTGCAGCCATATACCATGCATACAAAAAATAGAGAATGACACAATGATTTACCCTGGGGAAAACCTTTCGGTAAAAAACCCCAGCACTCCAAAACTTGCACAATGTATTATCTTCAACACAACGGTTACAACACACTTGCAATGCAAGTTCTTTCAAGAGACAATCGACACTCAAAGACAAATCCAGTAGCACCAAATCATACCAACAATACACTCTTTTTCTATATTCATCTGCAACCCTAAAAAATGCTTATATCATGCACTTTCCTTTTTAGGGAAACTTGTGGAAGAGTGTATAGTACTCAACTTTATCAGTTGCCACATAGCATTGCATGTCTTCACCCATCATTGAATCTTCTAGAAATAGCTCTTATGTGTCATAGGAATCCGTCATAACCATTTTAGCCATGATCTCCTTACACGCAATTCAAGATGCTGACACATCAAGTGGAGTGACACATCAACATGCCAACTAGAGAGGTATACTCACACTTAATTACATTATTTGCAAGAAATACATTTTACAAAATAAATAATAAGAATAGGAATTATCCAAGAGTGAGACACCTTATTCCTAACAGTGTTGTGGGAAGGTGATGACATGGTGAGGTTATTCTTTGAGTTGTAAGGTATATTCATAGATTGATCTAGGGTCTCATCACATACAAAAGCAGATTCATTGTATCAACTTGTTATACGGATTAGAGATCTTAAGTTCTGGGTGCTACAAGAACACTTGGGTCAGGTTGAATTAACTATCTTTTTATGTTTAACAACGTATAATATCATGATGGTAAATAATTATTAAGAACATATGTAGAATTAGGTTGACCTAGCAATTACTTTAATTTGTAACCTTGATTACAACTTTATCCATTTAAATCTAGTACAAACTACACTTAAACATTAAACTACTTATGACATTACTAATAACCTTTAGTCATGATCCTAGGTCAAAATCAATTTTACTACATAAAAATCATTCCAATCCTAAGCATTTGAAATCTAGTTAATTATCCCTATCTACATCTCATCTATAAATAAATTCTGATATAATTATTTTACACACATTAGTTTTCCTAACTTCTTGAATTAAGTTCCCACAACGCAATAAGTTTATCCCAGTATAGCACTAATGATTGCATTAAAATTTCTCAAACGATCTATCAAAGTTTTGAAAATTAATTAATGACAATAATAATTAACTTCACCACTTTTATTTGGAAGAAAATCCTAACTACATTTAATCATACATTATTTAAATAACAAAAAGAAATTAAATTAGTTACAAGAAATAACCTTTCTCAACTATCCTTGAAAACCACTTAATCATATATAATAAAATAACCACTAATATGAAGACCAATTAAATTTGACCCCTTTTTTTTTAAATGAACATACATGGAACATTTACCACTTATCATAATTAAAAATTTAATAACAAACTAACTATACTAAAAATAATTATTAATTCAAAATAATGATCAAAATCTAACCTAATAGTTAAACTATACCATTTAAATAAAAAGTATATCTATAAAAGAACTTTACAATTTAAAATAAAACAATAAAGAAAGTACATTTAATTAACTAACTTGAACTAATTTAATACCCACTAACTATCCTAATAACTACCTACTAACCATCCTACTCATCTACCCTACCCTACCCTACCCTATCACATCACCCTCTCCCCTCCTTGGCTCACGTGCCAAGTGGGTGAGGGGAAAAAAACAAAAGTCAAGGCTGCAAATAAAAAAGGTCAAAGCCTTCAAGGAAGAAGTGCAGATTTATATTGACATAAGTTTTGGGGCCCACCAAATTATTTAAACTTAAGCTATGAGCATGGGAAATTTCAAATAGCAAGGGAAGAGGATGGGCTCCCTATCAAATCAACCATCCATGTCACTTCCTGCGAAAACCAAGGAGGTATAAAGGTAAGGTAAAATAAGGTGTGGGGCCCATGAGTTGGGTGCAACATTATTCCCTTCCCCATTTATTTAAAACATATGGGTTAGCACTAAAGGGTTAATTAGGAGATTATGAAAGGAATATTCTCTGTGTAAAAAGGGAATTAAATTCCTCTCTATACATTTTCCAGAGAGCCTTTTTGGCTCTCTAAAATCTGGAAAGTGCTATTTTTTTTTTGTTTGTATTTCCTTGTAATATTTTTTTTTTTTCATTTGTAGAGTTAAATGTATATGTCAAGTTTTATTTTTTTTTGTTTTGTTTATGCATTCAAATAATAGAATGTTTATAGGGTAATGAAACTAGGTAATTCATTTTTTTTTGTTACAATCTGATTGGTAATCCATTGTTATCAAGAATTCCTCAAGAAAATTTTAAGATGCCATATGAATCACAGGTATAATACTTTGTTCACATTGTTATACAAATTCAGATTTAAAAGAAAGAAGAAGATAGTAACACACTTTGAAATTTTGTAAGAAATACATTTGAGATATAATTTGCATTTCAATATAATGTTGAACACATAACTTTCAATAACTAAATTTATATTTACAACATTGGAGTCCCCACATTTTGACTCATTCCTTTACAAGATTTATCTTCAACTTAAACACAAGACAATGAGTGATGCAACAAAGGAGAATTCTCCTATATCAAGGCAACAAGAACACCATCCAAGCTCCAACTCCAAATAGCTCCAACACAAGGTTCTTTCAAAAATCTACAAATGACAACATGAAACTAACCTTGGAGAGCTCACCTCCCATCCTAGGTTAGCACAATACAAAACATAACAAGAAAAATCCCATCCAAGGTTAGCACAATAGGATTCACCTTGGACCCATAACAAGGGGTGAAGGTGGATTTCCATGTAGGAGATTACCAATGAAATATATACAAAGTCACGCCTTTCCAAGGCCATAAACCACATACACTCTTATATACATTCTCCTCCTTATCTCCCCCAAATCAAGATCAATAACCTTCATTGGCATGCAAGGGCCCATACACCTTGCATCTTTTTCCTCTTCTCTCCATGAGAAGAGACTCTACAATTCCATGGAATCCAACTAACCCCTTCCCCCATAGATGGCCACTTCTTCCCTATCCAAGGGTGAGTAATGCCATTACACCCTTCAAAAAACTCCCTCATTCAAACAAAATAAAAATAAAACCATAAGCATGAAATTAAACCAAAATCCCATCCCTTACATCACAATAAAACAACAATACATAGAATCCAAATACAAAAGAATGAAATGCATACTACTCTAACTTCAACAAAACAAGAAAAATTCCATGGCAATGGTGGAGACCAACCTTTACAAGTGTTATGGAAAAAATGATGTTTGAGAAGATCCCAATCCCTTTTGCTTCCTTCAATCCAAAACCATAATGTCTCTAAAAGTAGAGAGTCGGTGAACACCCTCTAACTCTACCAAAGGCCTATAAAAAGGTCCCCAAATCTTACCCACCCAACAAAATTAATCTCAAATTTGAATCCTAAGTCCTTTGGCTGTCCTATGTCTCCTATCATAAATGAAAGATTGGAAAGGAGTGTGGGTTTGGGTAAAAGATCAAGACTTACTCTATTTTCGCAACATGTGAGTAATGGGTTAATAAGAGGGTCACCAAGGCCACTAGTGGGTTATAGAAGTGTTAGAAATGTTCCTAACCCATACCCCTATCACTAAGGTTATTTGATTTTCCTAAAATTAACCCTTAGGACCTCCTTTTGGCCTCTAGAAGTGACTAGAACAAAATTTAAGTTTAAATAATTTAATTTGGTTCCATTGCCAACCTTAGTAGTCATTTCATCACATAAACACATAACAAGGGTCAAGTGACACTGCAAAATAACATAACACAACATTGACATGCCACTAATTGCACGGAGAAAACACCTAATACATTCATACAATTTACGGTCACAAATAAAATCACTTAACAACAAGGTTCGAATCTCTTTATTAGATTCAACCTTGGCTTTACAATTTGTACATAGGGTTGGTTACTGATCCTCCTCATAATTTCCATGGTAATTTTCCTACACACTAAATTAAACATCAGTAGCTCAATAAAATCACATGCATATACATACATTTAAATCAAATTGCATAATTAATTGACTAAACATTCTACATTTTCACTTAATAACCTTTTTATGATTTATGTACCTAATAACCATAACTGATTACATAATCAAAATATCATAACATGTTTTTCCATTTAAATTTAAAATACTCAGATAATCATCATAATGCATAAGTATACCTAAAGTATCATAAGCATCATCGATAAAGTATACAGAAGAAATCATCACATGGCATAAATAATACTAATAATGTCTAGTCCATCAGATATAATGTCCCAAAATATTGAATCATAATGTATCAAAATAAGTGTATCAATTGAGCTATGACGGGTCGGGGTGATGCCTCACACATACTCCAACTGCACCTCTTTCTCTTGAACATTCTCTCTAAAAAAATGGTACTCAATTACAATGTGCTTGGTCTTAGAGTGTATCACAGGGTTCTTGGATATGTTTATAGCACTAGTATTATCACAATTGATAACTATCGGTTTGGTTGCCTTTTGCTTAATACCTTCTAGTATCTACCTCTTTCAAGAAAATTAAGTGTAATTAGTAGAAGAAGTAACATATTCTTCCTCAATTGTAGATTGGGAAATATAGTTTTACTTTTTTCTTATCCGTGACAAAAGCCTCTCTCCAAGAAATAAATCTCCACAACTTTTTTTCTTCCTATCATCCATATTGCCCGTCGAATCTGCATTAGTGAACATAATCAAAGTAAAACCTCCTTTGTGATCATCCAAAATACCATAGTCTTTAGTCCCTTTTAAGTATCTAAAGATTCTCTTTACGACCACCATATGGGATTCATTTGGATAAGATTGAAATCTTGCAACTATCCCAACTATATGTGCTATATGAGGTCTACTATAGACAATATACTACAACTTACTGATCATGGATTTGTATAAATTTGTATTCACCTCTTTAGAATCATCTTCCTTGGGTAGCTTACAACCGGTCACCATTAGGGTTTCAACCATTTTAGAATCTTCTAACCCTAAAGTCTTCAATACTTCCCTCACATACTTTGTTTCGCTAATGCAGATAAAATCACTAAGCTGAGATATTCGCAATCCATAAATTACCTTTTGTAACTTTCACACCATATTCTCATATTCTAATAGTGCAAAACCAACAGGTTGTTCTATGTAAAATTCCTCTTCCAGAAATTCATTCAAGAATGTATATTTGATGTCCATTTGAAATACTTTAAAAACTTTGTAAACAACATAGGCTATAAAAATCATCACTCCTCCAAGTCAAGCTACTAGTGCAAAAGTCTCTCCATATTCCAAGCCTTCTTCTTGTGCATAACCCTTAACCACCAGTCTTTCCTTATTCCTAACTACTTCACCATATTCATTGTGTTTATTTTTGAAAACCTGCTTAGTTTCTATCACATTCTTATCAACAGGTCTACGAAAAAGTACCTATTTATTGTTCTTCTTTATTTGATCCAATTATCCTTGCATAGCCTTAACCCATTATTCATTCTTTAATGCCTCTTTTAGGGATTTAGGTTCATGATCAAGCAGGTACTTTCTCTGATCTTCCTTATAGTCTAAACACCAACATCCTTATAAAAAATAATCTATTCAATAAAATGATTCAAATTTACATACCTTGGTATTACCGGTTCAGGTCTAGGAGCTTCTTCTACCAGTTCAACTGGCTCAACCCCATTGTTCTAATCTTCAACTTCTCTCTCCACCAGTTGAATATATACAATCCCCTGATCATCTCCTAATTTATTCTTGTTGGAACCATCATTCTCCTCTCAGAATTCATCAATCTTCACATTTTCAGTTTCTATCAACTTGTTGGTTCTCTTGTTTAGACACTTGTATGAATATAAATATAGATTCAACCTACAGATACAAGTATAAATATATTTTATAATGAAACTTATAATGAAAATGTAAGATATACAAATTTTATCAACGCAAATGCATAACAATGGAAGATAAACCTGTAGATGAAATGAGACAAGAAAAACTTCAACCTTGCGGTTTCACGGCTGAAGTGAAGAGATTCTTTTTTTTGAAATAAATGCAATAAAATCTCTACCAGCAAGCCTTCTAAAGAGGTTTATAACATAAATATCAAATATAAGATAAAATAAGTTTGACGACAAGTTGTCCAAACCAAAAGAAATTAAAAAAAAAACTATGACACAATGAGTTAGAGTAAGAACTTCTGCCTCTCTCATCAAAACTATTTCCCAAAACAAGTGATCTCCATGGATTGGTGACCTTCAAAAACTTTCACTCAAACAAGTATTAGTAACCCAAGCTTTGATACCATGAAAGAAAAAGATTAATATCAATGAAATTAAAGAATAATCCACGGGATATATTGATGAGAAGATAGTTACCATGAAAAATGATAAACTAGGAGCATACACCAAAAGAGCCAACAAGGAGACAAGAAGTTTTGAAAGTGGAAATGCAAAGAAAAATCCCTTTTGATATTGAGAGAGAGAGAGAGAGAGAGAGAGAGAGAGAGAGAGAGAGAGAGAGAGAGAGAGAGATTTACAATAACTTCAAGAGAGAAATGAGAAAGAGGAGCATCCCTTAAATATATATGACGAGAGGAGTTACTAAGTAACTCACCAATCTATAAATTCCAACATCCATAATAGGTGTGTGCAAAGTGTCAATATCCTCTTAAGAAGGATGAGCTAATTTCCTTAATAAAGGAATTACAAGAAATGACATGTCCTCCCACTTGAACTAGAGGAAAAAATACATGTAGGGATTCCATAGAATATTCTAATTAAATAAATGTAGGATACCTTGGTTTATCCTCAAATAAATAAATAAATACAACCAAAGAAATATTTACTATTCTAACAGGGAGGATAGCTATTCAAATAATGGATCCAGATCAATGTTTCAGAACATCCTTAGAAGCATGTATATCTTGATCAATTTTGGGTATTTCTCTCATTATTTGGTACTTTGCAAGATGACAAGGAGAATCTTTGTAGCAGTGTATGTGCACCCACAGAGATATAAAAGATGAAAATTCAAGTATTAAAGAAGCTAACATTATGGCAGATTCAAAATGTTGTCTAGTTATTTCAAGGGATAACATTATTGCAGAAAGCTAAAAAGGGGGCTCTTCCACCTTCTGTTGAATAAAAAAAAAGAGATCTAGGAAATCCGCTAATGAACTTGAATATCGGTGGCATCATTTCCCCAAATTTATCTTTGAAAGATATGAGGAGTATTTTTACTTAGATTGATACATGACATCATTCCAAATTCCACCTTTACAAATCTAATCATATACATCATTTTAAAATATAGAAAATTATCTTTATAAACCTTTTAATTCCAATGTTTATAAAGATATCAAGTCATAAATGAAGGTTATCGGGAGGATGATTACAAATAAAAAGGACAAATTAATAGTCTTTTCAAGATTTAGTTATTGAAACCGAAAAGTATCATCGAAGGAAAGGAGGATAAATATGTAATATAAAGTCAAGAAGCGGGTTCTTCTTTTTCCGAGGGAAGCTTGTGTGCTACAGGAGGAGAATTTTTTTTTGTTTTGTTTTAGCAATGTAACATAGGTAAGGGGAGATGTATATTTTATTTTCAAACATGATTTTGGTGCAGGGACAATATGATCTTTGACTCATTTGGTGTGTGTTTAAAATAAGGAGGAATATATATCAAATCTTTGAATTTGAATTTTATTTTTTGATTGAAGTTAATCTTTGAGTTATTTAAATCATTTTAAATTTTTTCATATTTAATTTTATGTGTGTTTTCTATAAAATCTATGATTTTTATGCATTTAGATGTCTGAAATCAAATATCAAATCTTCATCTTATCCTCTTGAAGTGGAAAGATTGAATAAATGTTATTTGTTCCATTCATTTATTTCTCTTTAGTTATTTAATCTTGAATCCCATTTGTTCCATGTTGATGGGCGAATGTCAGTGTACCTTCTTTGCCTTTTGGTTAAAGGCATAATCAACATTTATTCATTATAAATCCAAATAAGGGAGTTGTACCTTCATATCAAAATTCAGAGAGCACTTGCACATCACCATTTCAAGTGAATCAATTATGTTGACCTCATTTTTGTCTTTGATTGTGTGCATTTGAGATTCATTTTGAAACCATTTAAAAAAAAGATAAATCTATTTGAATGACTGTGAAAATTTGGGACTAAGAGGGGAGAGGTGAATCAGTACCACAAAATTTTTTATAATTGAAACTATCTATAACCATATACTATTGCTGTTATTTACCAAATTTAATAACTTGAAATAAAACTAATATAAATCTTATAAAACATATCATCAAAACATTCAAGTAAAAGAACTCATAACTCCATGATTTTGTTTATGCAAAAATCCTTGGTTAGAGGACAAAATTGCGGTGGGGATGATACCCAGAACCTTCACTAACTGTAGTATAAAGGGTGCTCGGTTAGAGCTCACAATGTTTAGTCATTTTGATAGGCTTACCCAATTAAGAGTATACAAAGAATTGTTAGGTCTACCTGGTTAGAGGATTTTACAATCTCTACACTTAGAGATGCACCTTGTCAAAGGTTTTACAAATATCAGATTGGTTAAGATCTACCTAGTATTAGGATTTCTAGCTCTCAATACAATAGTATTAAAAACTTAACAACATCTTATATATTGAATCAATTACCTCAATTATCAAACTGTAACACTGCTTGGCTTTTCTATGCTATAGCTAGATACTGCTTGGTTCTCTTTGCTCTGATCTTTGTTCTTCAAATAATTCCTTTTACTTTCACTAACAATATCAGCCTCTTCTCTGTATCATCACTTTGTTATGCTATGTAAATCATCCATTAAATATAATATTTATTGCCTCTTAATCTTACGCGTTAGGTGTGCTATAATTTTTTTTAACCGTTAGATTTTTTTTTGCTTGGTGACTGTGTCACTTTTACCTTGATACTTGGTGTTTTTCTTGGAAATAAAAAAATCTCATTACCTTCTTAATTTGTTTCTCAGATCTTCTCTTTGAATTAATTTGATCATTGTTCTTGTAACAAACTGATCTTTGCGCGTTGTATAATCATAATTAATGTTGTGTCAATTCATTAGATGTGTCCTTATTGAATCAATTAAGTAACTTGGTAGAGTATCTTCTCTTTGCTCGATTAACTTAATATTTAGTACTTAGTAACTGTCAACTCAGTGTACTTCATATGCGCTTAGTGTTTGGTAACTATAGTACTGTCAGTGTAGTGTCTTTAGCTCTATTGTGTGCTTTACCGACTTTACTGGCTTACTCGGTGTACATTACCAACTGGTCAAATATTTACTTTCTCCTTTTCATCGATTGAATCTTATGAATCATATGACTTTGCCTTAACTAACAACAAAAAAATATCCACAGAGATAACAATCTCCCCCTTTAACATTAGTTGAGCATTTTTTACAAAAACCTCAAAGTCATCAAAACTAGTAACTCCCGCTTGAATGTTACTCTCTATAAAAAATATGTACAACTCTTCTCCCTTTTTTAATTTTCACATATATAATTTTTAAATTTTTTTTTGTATTGACTCTATTTGCTTTTTTTTTTCAGAAATCTATATCTGACTCTCTATCTATCTATATTTCCCCCTCTTTGACAAAAAGTATCAACAATAAAGCTTAAGTATAAAAAATACGCTTATACCTTTGTTGTATTATATCTAGTGTAGTCTCCCAAGTGTCTCATAGATTCTATAATATAACAATGTGATCATTTATTTCTGTCGATAGATCAACTATAGTATCAAGGGTGCTGAGCTCTGGAAAGCTTGCTAGTTCTTTTTCTTTCTTCAGATGTATCTTCATTGATTGCATAAGGGGAATTAGTAGTGCTTGTAATTTAAGAAACTCTAATATCATCTTGTCTTCCTCCTCTCTCAATGAGAGTTGAACTCCCATGAGTTCTTGTATCTTTGAGTAATAGGTATGGAATTCTCCAGTCTTGGTAGTTAGCTTTGCAAGCTAGTTAGTTAGCTCTTTTTTCAGTATATGCCTTCTTCTTCTTAATGTCCTTAGTAAAGTTAGAAAGAATAAAAAATTATAGAAAAAATGAAATTATGGATTCTAATTGTTCTTCAATTTTGGAACATAACTTAGAAAGAGTTACCTTTTCTATACCAATATTTTGCAGTAGGTCCTCCATCAATTTCTTCTCCATAGATGCCTTGTGAATTTTTAACATGTATTTAGTCATGTCCTTGTTCAGTCCTTTGATTTGTTGGAATAGATTTACAACTTGGTCCATCAGTGGCCTAGACTCATCAATGGTAACTTTAGGAATAATCTCCTGGAAAACTTCTTTTACATCTTCTAATATGTCTACATTTTTCTTCTTCGCCAATAGCTTGTCCTGCTAGGTCTTTTAAAACCAAGCTCTGCATAAATTTAGAATTCCTTAGACATCATTATATAAGGGTCTCTAGGTGGTATGATTATTGGCTTACCTAAATCAATAACATATTTCCTCTTCTTATTCCTATTTTTCTCAATTAGTCTTCTCTCTCCATTAGAGCATTTAGAACATGATGCCATTGTTGCATCTAGTGACTCGATATGGTGACCGACTATACTCTCCTCTACTTTAAATTCCTCATGTGTTTTTTTTTCTTCTTTCTCTACACCCTTCTCTTTTAGATTTGATTTCTGTATCATTTATTTTTCTGTATCTTGTGTATTTCAACATTCTGAACATTTGATGTTTAGGTTAGTGGCGTATTTTGCTTCTGTCCTTCAGTGTCGGTTGGAGGTTCCAATTTGGTATCCTTCCTATGTTTAGTCTGGGTAGCCTCTAGCTTATCAAAATTTTATTTTCCTATGTAAACTGGTGGCTCGATTGTCATTTCTTGTGTAACTTTGTTAGCACCAATCCGAATAGTAGAATAACTTTATATTTGTATCTATATGGGATTAGTACTTTGCAATGGTGAAACATCTACACCAATATACTCAGCTTCTGGTATATATCTTCATCCTTTGACAACTACTTTGTAGGATCAATATCCTCTAATGCATCTTCAATGATTACTTCTGTATTATCAATAGTTAGATCAATTGGATCTACTTGGCCTATTATTTCCTTTTCCTGATTAGTGATTGTATCACCTTGACTCTTCTCAGTTTCTTATTTCTTAGTGTCATCTATTTGATATACTAGCAATATCCTTCTCTACTGATTATAGGTATCCATTCATCATCCTCAAGGATCATCACTCTTAGGATCAAATTTCCCTTTATGTAGCATCTACTCCCAGATTTTTCAAGCATTTCACACTAGGTGTGTGACCAAACCATAACTCATAGGGATTATTATCAGTTCCCTTCTTCACCTGTACCTAGTTCAATATCAACAAAAAAATGATGACAACTTCTCTTCAAAACATATGAGAAACATCTCTTTGAATCATCAAGGTCCTTGCAGTATAAATTAAAGATCTGTTCCTTCTCTCTGCAATCCCATTTTGTTGAGGTGTTCTAGGTGCTAACATTTGCCTCTTATTTCCTTTTTTTCACAAAGCTAAATTAATTCCACAGATGTGAACTCACCACCTCTGTCAGATCTCAAGAACTTCAGAGTCTTACCTATTTCCTTTTGAACTCATTCTTTGAACACATTAAACATATAAAATGTATCTTATTTTTATTTTAGAAAAGTAACCCACATCATCCTAGAGTAATCATCAACAAAATTATAAAATACTTATCTCCATAATAACTTCTTTTTCTCATAGGACCACACAACTCAGTATTTAATAAATCCAAAATACCTCCAAATGAAAATGATTCACTGGTAAAAAAGAGCTAGTTAACTTTCCCAACTAGCATTCCTTACACATGACATTGTCCAGTTTTACTAGTTGTGGAAAACCTCTAAAAATAATCATCTCATTGACTTTGACCAAACTGTCAAAGTTTACATGACAAAATATCCAATACCACATCAAACTATCATCAACTTTTGTAATGAAACAACTCTTAACTATAGTATTCAGATGGAATAAGTTACCTTTAGTCTGTATATTGGTAGAAATCATATTACCTAATCTTCCAAGTATCCTTCATACACCTCCTTTGAATTCTACAAGATAATATTTTTTATTCAACTGTGCTACACTCAAAAAATTATACCCTAGGACTTCTACCTACTAAAAAACATCTTGATTTTATTTTCTATTTAATGAAATAGATCCTATTCCTTTTTCTATGCAAGGAGATTTTTTACCAAACCTTACTGATCCACCATCACATTCTTCCAACTTATTGAACTTACTCTTGTCACCGGTCATATGATGTGTACATACACTTTCTATTACCCAGTAAACATCATGATCCATGCTAGAAATCAAGGTTTTCTCACCATCTTCAATGGGATCCTACTTAACAACAACA
Organism: Thuja plicata; assembly: GCA_018584345.1. Classification (NCBI taxonomy): domain Eukaryota; kingdom Viridiplantae; phylum Streptophyta; class Pinopsida; order Cupressales; family Cupressaceae; genus Thuja; species Thuja plicata. The sequence continues at coordinate 174,029 of MU226759.1, forward strand.
AATACAAATTCATCATCTTCATTACCCTCAGATTCCTCATCAATAACACCTTCCTAAGAAACAAAGAAATTCTTTTTCTCTTATCCTTGAATCTCCTAGGCTTATCCTTCTTATCACCATCAAGATACCTAGAAGCAATGTGTCTAGCCCTATTACATGAAAATAAATTAAGAGGTATGTTTCCCTTGTACGTAATGGTTCCTCTAAGTAAACTCATAGCAAGCAATGCTTCTAACTCTTCCTATTTCGATTCCTCATAAAATATATAATCATAATCATTAGAGTAACTAGGAATAGTAGAAGATTCATGAATAACTTCCTTTCCTATCCTTTTAGGTGAAAGATACATAAATTCCCTAAATCCTTCTTCAACCCTTGGAAGACTATTATCACAATTTCTAAGCTCAAAAATAGTCAATTTTCCAATCAAAACATCAAGAGTGACAATACCAGTTCCTAGAGATTTTAACTCCTGAATAGAAGAAAACCTAATGGCATAAAGAAGTAACTAGGTTCTCAATACTTTACTTACCACATCATCATCTTCCATAGTTCCACCAGCACTTTTGATAGTAGCATCCACTTCTTTGATTCTCTGGCCATACTTGTCAGTTTTTTCACGTTCAACCATCCTCATGTAATCAAATTTTCCTTTCAGACTGTCAACCTTAGATTTTAACATATGTACATCACCACCAAATACTGAATTCAATTTCAACCACATATCATAGGTGGTTTCAAAATATTGAACATCAACAAACTCGAGATCAGATAATGTACTTGCAATGGCTTCCATGGCTGTAGTATTATCTTGTTGTTCCCTTAGCTAATCTGCATTGAGAATACTGGTTGGTGGAACATACCTATTAACAAAATGATTCCAATACTGGCTGCCCATACCTTTTATATAAAGCTTCATGTTTCCACTCCACACCGAGTAGTTCTCCCTTGTGAACTTAGGACCTTCCTTCCTTGTTATTCTATGATCTTGACCTCAAGTTGTTAAGCTACACCATTCCACTCCACACCGATTAGTTCTCCCTTGTGAACTTAAGACCTTCCTTCCTCATTATTCTCAAATCTTAACCTCAAGTTGTTAAGATACACCACAAAGAGAACCAAAGCTTTGATAACAATTTTTAGTCCTAAAGGTCCAAGATTACTGAGAGAGGGGGTTGAATCAGTAATCTAAGACATCTACAACTTTTCACTTCTTTAACTCAAAAATAACATTCACAAGTTCACTGATTAATAATTAAATGAAACTTAACAAATAAACGCAACCACCACAATGCAAGCAACACATAACAAAGAGATTTTCACATGGAAACCCAAATGGGTGAAAACCATGATGGGAATGGAGACCCACAAATGATGTACTCTTCTGAAGTATGCCTTGTTAGGAGCTTAACCCTATTAGGAG
>MU226759.1:180000-190740 GCA_018584345.1 Thuja plicata
TCGTCGTCATCATCGTCGTCGTCGTTATCATCATCGTCGTCGTTGTCATTGTCATCGTCATCAAAATCGTCATCGTCATCGTCATCATCATCGTCATCGTCATTGTCATCGTCAGCATCATTGTCATCGTCATCATCATCGTCATCGTCATCGTCATCGTCATCGTCATCGCCATCGTCATCGTCATCGTCACCGTCATCGTCATCGTCACCGTCATCATCATCGCCATCGTCATCGTCTTCGTCGTCGTCGTCGTCGTCATCGTCATCGTCATCGTCATCATCATCGTCATCGTCATCTTCATCGTCATCTTCATCGTCATCGTCATCGTCATCGTCATCATCATCGCATCGTAATCATCGTCGTCATTGTCATCATCATTGTCATCATCATCATTGTCGTCATCATCATCATCATCATCATCATCATCATTAATCACAATCGGATCCTTAATATGAAAAGAAGAATTATCATTTTTAGACAATTTGATTTTCTTTATATTTTCTTCCTCACTTGGGTTGGTCAAATGTGCTTAAAGAATTAGAAAGTGACTTAGGGGAGAAAATGGGTTGGGAAGAAAGATAACATGCCTTAGTATGATGTCTATAGTGAAAGTAATCAATACAATAGTTTTAATTAGTTTTTCTTTAGATTTGGGAAGGTTTGGGATCAATCAACATCAACTCATTTTCTTGCTTATCATGAATTGAAGAAATTGTTGACATTTTATCACCATTAACCCTTTTGGTTAACCTCAAGATAATAGACTTGTAGTTAAGAAGATGTGAAGAACTAATTGATTAAGGATATATCAAATCAGGCATATCAGTGTAACATATCTTAGGTTATAATAATATTGTCTTACTATGCTTCAATAGGGCCAAGGACAAGATTTCAGAAAGATATGTTTATGGTCTCACAAAAATCCCTAATAGGGTCCTTGTTGGGTTTTGGAATTGCATATCCGTATAGCTGGTCTTATCTCTCATCGATGGAATACATCAACAAAACTTTAACTGTCAGAAAGAGGAAAATATTGGTATCCGATAATGTTTGTTTCACCGATGAAGTTCATTGGTGTGACTCTTGTCGATACATGTTAAGGATCTAGGAAGCTCTGTCCAATCAAGACAAGAGAAAGCACTAGCACGTAAGTAGGGCATCGGTGAACGTTATGCTGATAGAACTAGTTGCGTGACAGACAAAAGGATTATGTAGAAATGACATCGATGTAAGTTACACCAACATGTCTCTTCATTGGTATAGCTTGAAATATCGGAAGAGAGCAAATCCAATGGGATGATAGTGTATGTTATAGCGATGATGTCTGTCAGGGAAGCTCACATGTGGTCTTTTTGATATCTTCAAAGGTAGAGATAGATGCAAAACCTCATCAGTGGAGCTTCTCACAACTTCATTGATATTCAAATGTTATTTTCAGAAGAACCTTTCACTCATTCGAAGGAGGTTGGACATTTGCATAACTCTTTCCAATGATCAACAAGATTTATTTGGCGCCAAGAAAGTAGAGACTTATCAGAGGGGTTGTGCCGATAAGAAGCAGAGCATAGGCGGTTATATTTACTCCTATAGTTGTATTCAACAAATTGTTTTCCCTTGTCGACCAAATATTCAAGCACTACCATTACTATAATATAGCTTCCAAAAGGTTCACCTGTTACTTCATGACCAAGGGGGTGGCTCTCAGTTGTTTTCTTCATGCCATCATAGTAATCATCAAGTACCAGTTGATGAATGGTCTTTCCCTTCTACAATAGATAATTAATTATTTGGATCTTTCTATCCCTTTAGTGCTCAATTAGCAGATAAAATTTCTTCCCGATCTTATCTTTTTTAACTCAACCCAAGAAGGGGTTTGAACCAAAATGTCCTACCATAGTTATGCCTCAACTCATAAAAGGAAAAGATATACATACTTTTAGATATCTTCTTCTGTTTCATTGACATATATAGCATTTTCCCTATGATTGTAAACAACCTTACCTGATTTGAATGAAATCACTAGTCTTACCTATTTTCAAGTGTAAATATTGTATGAATAGTTTTTCTTACATGCATATTTTCATGTATTTCATCATCTTAAGCTCTTAATGTTGTACAATCTATGATTGACTAGACCTAGTTAGTGAATTCTTATATTACTTGTAGGTTTGAATTCAATTTTCTGCTTCCATATTGGTTTTAGGATGATAAGTGTTTTGGAATAGTATAGTTGTATTATCTTCATTAAATTCAAGTGAAATAAGAGGAAATAAAAACATTCAATTTGTTGCATCACCTTATTTAATTTTATTGTATCTTTCTTTCCATTTTCCCCTCAAGTCAAGTTAGTTTGTTAGATGCATCCTAATTGTAAACAAAGCCAACCTTCTCCAGAGATTCAATCTCATTAATCAAGTCACACATTGAGAGATTGTTTTAATGTTTCACAAGGTTGTTTAGGTCACTAACCATAATCTGAAAAAGGGTGTAAACTTTTGTGACAACAACTTTTGGCATGCCCGGTGGGACAAGGTTTCAAGTTTGTTCAAAAGACCTGCTGGTTTAAAATGCTGATTAGATGTAAAAAAATAAAAAAAGGGCACCTTTATCATTGATCTTAAAATGACAAATATGTCCATCTAATGCTTTTATGCCTTGTAAATGATTGTTTGAAAGCAAAATGGTGAAGAAAACCAACCCAAATTTTATGCTCATAATCTCATGGCCACCAAAGGAGATTCAAGATTTTCAGTTTAAGAGCACTTTCATGCTAGGACATAAGTGTTTCTCTTAGAATTTCATCCTTCAAGAGGCCCACATTGAATAACTTAGCAACTCTATCTCTGTAATTGGGTTCTTAGACCAGATTTTCTATATTCATGCCTAGGATTCAAACAAGGGCATCTTCTAGAGGTAATTTTCAATTTATTAAACTCTCATCTTCAAGTTACAGAAGAAAAATAAATAGACTTTATCTATCACTAGTTAGGATTTTAGAAGAAACAACAACACCACCTAGATCCCTTTCTACTCCTTTTAGTAGGTCTCAACCTAGGATACCATCTACTCAATTGAATAAATATCTATTTCATATGGTTGTTCCTGTAGACAGCTAAAATTGGTCAAGTGTTTTTTTGTAGATTTCCTTTGGTAGCTTATCTGCAAGCTCAATAGGTGTCACTCTATATCTCATTAATGTTACAACAACTACATCTTCAATATTTTTTGTTTCTTCTTCGTTCCTCTTCAAATACTTAACTTGCCTAAATCCTCTGAATTGGACTGATTCTTTCAATCCTTCCATAAAGTTATCAAGACTTTGTGGAGCTCGTGAGAGCTGAGAAACTAGAACAGATTTGTGTGGCTCATCAAATTTAGTCTCACTCTCTTTTCCAAGTAATAATCTTCTCCTTATTCTTGCATGTTGTTTCTTGCTACTTGTTCTCTCATAGGTTTCACCTTTCAGTTGTATTACCTTGGTAGCCTTCTTCTCTGTAGGTTGTACCAGTGATCTAGTGTTCCTTGTAATACCTCTCTTTCTTGTTGAGGGAAATTGTACATTTTGTTTCTCAACCACTACAAAGGCTTGTGCATTATCAGTATCCAAAGTATCATCAATTCCAAGAGTCCTTGATAAAACATTTATCATTTTACTCACCTTCTTAATTGACCTAGGTACCAAAATATCTTGCTTGATTTTATCTTTGACTTCCTCATAAGTTCCATATCTTTTTCATTGGGGTAAATTGTTTTTTTCTAATAGGTCTTCAATCTGTTTAGAACCTATATCAATATCCATTTCATAACCCATCAGTCGAATCCATTTAACTCTCGGCTCAACAACTTTGACTATGCAAACATTTGTATCGACTTCAAAACATATGTTATCCTGATATTTGGAAACTTGTTGAGGTGGAATCCTATACCTTTTGTGCATTATAGCTTGGAAATTCAGAAAATAATCAAACATGATTGTATCAAAATTATCTCCTAGACTATCTATAAACTCATGTATCTGATATATAACTCGCCTATAAGTCTTCCAAACTACATATCCAATGGAGATAAATGAATTCTGGTAATAGAAGAAGATACATACCAACAATGAACCAAATTTCAAATTTTTGGTCTTTGCTTTCCTGATTGTGTTCATGATGTCTTCTAACTGCTTCAGTAAAAATTCACAGAGATCTATCTGTAATCATTTCTTCACTATCTTGTATGCTTGATCAACTACTCTACATGGTACACTATTCACTCAAGATGATTGAAAGTGTTAGTAATAACTGAGAGGGGGGGGGGGTGAATCAGTGGCCTCAAAAACTTATCCTTAATCTAACCACCAATCAAATAAACCTCAGATTATTATGTCCCTATAAGATGCATGTCATGAAATACTTATAATGATTAACTGTCTATTGGTTTTCCTTGTCTATCCTTATTCTCCTTGATTACCGATAAGCGGTATAACTATTTACCGAAATACAGTAAATGTGCAGAGTATATCGATAAATCCATAAATGCATATGTGAAATGTAAAATAGTAAAGTAATAAACCATACACACATAACACATGGATTTTAATGTGGAAACCCTGTTAAGGAAAAACACCACAAATTTTCACTCTTCTGAAGTGAGCCCTGTTAAGAGCCAACCCTGTTAAAGGTTACAAACACACTGTTAGGTGTGACCTTGTTAGAGGATTTTACACATATAGGTTGTCACTTAGTATTGGGCATCTAATGCTGCCATCATTGAATCAACCTCTCCCTTAGACCGTCAATAGGCATCGGGCATATCCAATGCTACTTTCATGAATCAACCTTTTTGGCACTCCTTGGGATGTACCTCAATATATAGAAGACTGTTAAGTCCTGCTTTGTTAAGAGACTTGATACTTCAATGGTTAAACTAAAACAAAATGACCTGTTTCTAATGCAACTTGAATTGCATATTTTCAGATCTATTTAATTACATTACCTCTCTGATCAATGTATCAATTCAATTCTTTTGTGCTCCATACTTTCTTCTCTATGATGCTGTGCTCACTGTCCATCGGTGTCTGTAGAATTCCTTAGCTCTCTTTCAGCTTGATTGATCAGTACTACATGAAGTTGTTCTTCATTAATTTCTCTTCAGCATCCTCTTTCTATTCAATCCCCTTAATCCCTTTTCCCTGAATGTGTTTTGGAAATGAATTAAGCTTGTCTCTTATATAGACATAATATTCATTGATTCTTGATTCTTGATTCTTGGCATAAAAAACAATCCAGCCAATCTGATGTAAGAAATAACTCTTGATTTATCTCATAGTTATCTTTATGCCAACTATACAAATCTTCTTTAAAACAATCACTTAACTCTAGTTGAATAAAACAAAGAAAACAACTAGTTAAGTCTATCTTTAGCTCTTGCCAGCTAGATATTTTGTCATTTTCTGAACTCTCTATTTCGTCGGTTAACTCTTCAGTTAGTCGTCAGTTACAACTATCAGTTTCATCGGTGTGACTCCAGTTAGCTTTTGGATCTCTGTCCATCAGGGAACTTTATTTTTAGCTCGTCGGACATCCTGTGGTTTGCTTCGTCAGGCAACACTGTCTTCTGCTCATCGGGTATCACTGTGACTTTTCTTTTTTTCCTTTACTGATGGTGTGAACTCCGTCAGTATTATCTGTCACTTAGTGAATACTTGACTTTTATGCATTACTAAAAGAATAAACTTTGTTCCATTGATTCTTTGAAGTCTTTGGCATTTTGTACAAGACCGTACAGATGATATCAAGTTGACATCAATGACAATACAAACCATTAACTGATTTAATGCCTTGCATTATCTTCAACTTAACATTATCAAACACTCAATCAGTTACATTTCATCAGAAACACTTGGTAATATATGATGTTAAATGCATACCTTAACTTGGTATCTATCATAGTAGATATCCTCATTCCTCTGCCATCCCATTGTGCTTTGGTGAGCTAGGTGAGTTTTCCCTTGTCAATGTTCTTAATCGCCTTTGGTCTGTCTCTGATTGGGAATCCAGTGATGATGTGAAACACATCCTTAGTAATTTTAATTGGTTCATCCAACCACATGAACTAGTAATGTATTCGGATGAGTACCATCCTAACCCACTCGGGCTTGAATACCCTTAGTAAGTGTATAGCATGAACCAATCCTTTAGTTTCCAGCAAAAAATTTAGTGGTGATTATTCACCATTTGGCGAATGTTGCATGTCGGTGACCTGATAATTGGTGAATATTTTCCATCCATTCGATTGACCCTATCGCCTAACATTTATTAATATTGGGTCCAAAGCCCGGGCCCATCGCCCATCGATTTATTTAATTTTTCCATTTCTTACATCTTATCGCCAATGGAATATAAATTTTTGCCCTTGTAAATTTAAAACATTCGCCTATAATTTCTAAGTAACCCCAAATGGAAGGCCTATATTGGCCAATCATTTTATACATATATATTATAGGCGGCCCCAAATTTGCCTGACATTTTACGGACGCGTGTCTCTAACCGACGTAATTTTGCCAACTTTATTAATCATGTGAAGACATTGGATGACCCATAATCACCTTAGAAATAAAAAAAGACATGTTATAATTACATAGGCTTCGCCAATTCCAAATATTTGTATACCTAATACGGTAATATCTCCTGCCAAATTTTCCAAATAAGGATTAGTATCAAAACATTTGATCGATACCGAAGTTTCAGACTGTTGAGTGCAACTGCATACTGCATTGGCGAGTCACGACTGCAATATAATTTGAGGTAAAGGTATGTGATATGTAATGCCCCGCCAGGGAACCCAGGAGAACTAACCTAAACTTGACACTGAGTTAACAGGATAATTTTTTTTTAATGTTTACAAACAATAATGATAGCAATGCGGAAGCAATGCAATGAGATACACGACATACACATAAGAACAACTCATACACAGATAACAATCCTTGAGGGTTCCTTGACGTAGAATCACTTAAGAAGGATAATCTATGAATAACAACTATAAAGAATTAACACAAAGGATACGTCAAATGAATCTAATAATATACATCTCATAACTCATATCCTCTGCACATGTCACAGGGTATGTAGTAATCACTCTAATACAATATCACAACTGATATGATAAGATAAAAACCTCCTAAATAAACATGAAGAATACAACACAATACATCCTCCAAAGGATGTCAACCAATAAGCACATATGGTTACAAATATACAACTCATGAAACTGTACAAGTCTCCAAAAGAATCAGAAGATATAACTGCAACAAGGATCATCCAAGCAAGAAGAAGAACTGTCGGATCTCAATGGTAATGAGAATCACTACCACCCGAATGCGTAGAACCAAAGGTCCACTCCCACCGTGTTGAGGAGATAATAACAGGCCCACTCACACGGGTATACAACATGAAGACAATCCAAGGCATACAAGCCATCATAAAGAAACACATAGGAAAATCCTAGAAGCTTTCTGATCACAACGAGAAAGACTAAAGCAAAAGCATAAGGATGGAAAGATCAAGACAACTGGAAATCCAAGATCAAAACAAAGGTACACCATCCAATGATAAAGGAACATACATAAGATATCCAAAACACCATCACAAATCATATACTGAATCCAAAAGCCAAATGTCAAAGACACAACCATAAAAGGTACAACATGACCTATGGAGGAGATTTAGGCTAATTCTATGAGAGTGTCATCACATAGTCAATAACTTGAGTTACCCTGGACTGGCCTCTCTAGACACCGGACCTCTCAATCATGACTCATGCGGAGGTGGGATACCCTCTCACGAAGATGAGGAATTTAACCATACCTACTCTCTAGGTATCGTCTCATTCTTATCCTTAGTCTGTACTAGCACTAAAGGCATAAGTGAGGCATCACGATCAATCTTGTATTTAATGTTAACCCCAATTTTTATTATTAAGTTATCACTTATTAATCAACTTATGATAGGTCATCTTGGACTGACCTCTTTGGGCCCCGGAATCCTATTGTAAGCCACTCCCCTAAGATGCACCTAACTAACCACCCCCTAAGCTCAAGGTCAAATATAATCTCTTGGACTCATAAACTCGTAAACCGGTTCCTACCCATATAGGAACTACTGGTCCTCAAGTAACCATAGCAACATGACATATTCTCAAAAGATCTCATAACATGAGTACGAACATACCAGGTTCAAGAAAGACCATCGAACCAAGACAACATAATAAGACACATGCACTGGAAATCCATGCAAGACACCATGACGAATCAAGTCTCTAAACCCTAACAGACTCCCAACATGATAAAGTTTACAATAGAAAGGACTATACACATCATTCCAAAATAATATATCATGACATGGTAAAATACATATCCAGAAGAGCTAATCAATACGCATTGATAAACAAATTTATAAACTCCTATTATGCAAATTCGCTTACCTTGTAAAATTACTGAACAAATATAATTAATTTTCCCAAGAAAATACAAATTGAAGCTCTTATAGGTTAATTTATAAATCCCACATGAATAAATTATCCTATTAAAATAATTACTAAATTAACACTATAATTACACCATCTATATAAAACACTCATTAAAGTAATTGCTCCAACAAAACTAAAATCTCGTTATATATATAAATATTAATGTCCAACTAATATTTTAATATATAAAAGGTTAAATAATATTATACATAAATTGAAATATTAATTATTAAAAAGTCCAATAAGAATCCCTTCTCAATTAACAATTAACCATCACATTTAATAATAATATTAAAAAAAAAATCTTTACATTATATATTAATTAAAACTAAATTAACAAACAAAATTAAAACTAAATTTAATAAACTAAATTAAATTAATTAACATTAACTTAACCTAAATATAGTATTAACTTAAATAATTTAAAATAATTAAAAAAAAAAAACTAAACAAAATAAAATAAAACAAATATTAAAATAAACAAATAAAACTAAAACTAACTAAATTTTAACCATATTAAAATTTAGAATTTAAATAAGACTAATCCCTCGGGAGTGCCGCAGCCGCATGACCTGCGGGCCCCCTACGTACCCTTTTGGGGAACTGCACTTGCATAGTGTGGGGGGTGCGGTAGCCCCCGCCATCCACCCCAAACTTTCCAATTTAAATTTTCTTTTTAAAATTGCTTTCTTTTTTTTTTGTTGTTTTAAAAAATATCTTTCTTTTTAAATATGATTTAAGTTTAAAATATATAATTTAAATCATATGTATTCTATTTCTTTCTACTTTGATTTTTATTTTTTTATTTCTTTTTAACTGGTGAAAATAATTAAAACCAGTTTGTATTTTTTTTTATAAAAATAGCAAGGTTCCCCTTTTAAATGTTTAATTTCTTTCAATAATGCTAATAACTATATTTTCAATGATAGAGATATTTCTCTACCAAATAGAAAAAGAGATTTATTATTAGTTTTTTTTAAAGAAGATTCCAGCAAGCCTATTTTTTTTTTTTTAAATTTAATTTCCAGATATAACTAAATTTAATTTTAATATTAAATTGATTCAAGCTATTCTTTCCAATATTATAAACATTTTATAATAAAAGAAATCCTTCTTCCAGTAGTAAAATTAATTAAACTATTTTTATATAATAAGTGTATTATTATTTATTTTTTTACCAAAAGCCCTAAAGATAGTAAATAGGGATTTTTCTTCCTCAAATATGCAAATTGACAACAACAAGAAGGATATTCTAATTTAATATTAATTCATTGATTTTCAGGAAGAGTTTTATTGTTCTTAAGCATGCAAAATAACTCTTTTAACATGTTTTCTTACAGATCTGATCAGGGTTTCAACATGCATCTCATGGAGACAAATTTTCTGCAATTCAAGGTGAGACAAACACAGATCTGAGGGTTTCAAGCTAATTTCCTTACATTAACAAAATTCTCATTCAAGGAGGAATTTTTTCATAAAAATGAAACCCTAACGGGCAATACCAAATAGAAGTCTTTCATACGAAAACCCTTATACCCCATTGGCATTCAACACCCAAAAATGAAACTCCTATGCTCACAATCACAGATCTAATAAACAAATATGGAGAAAAACACAAATGGATCCAAGAACCCATTTTTCATTATTTTAATTAATGGAATCACAAAATACACAAATAAAGAAGATCAAGCAAACGATCCTAGTTCTCAGATGTATAGAAGACAGGGATCTGAAAACTAGAATTGAAAAGCTCAAGATCTTACCTTAGTAACAGAAGAGATGATCAAACCCACAAATCCAAGAAAGATGAATTCCAAATCCAAGCAAACCTCCTCAAAATCCCAATCACCTGATTTCTCATTCTCCCTGATTGAACAACCTTCCAAAAAGGCCTCCAATCCAAAGATATAGATAATCCAAGCAATTATGTTTTCAAAAAGTAAAAACCCTAAAGGGAAAATAAATTATCTAATTATTAATTAAGACAATTCCTTTATTTTCAATTTCACTTAAAGCATGCAATAGAAACTCAACTTTATAATTCCAAAGCAAAGTGTTAAATTGAAAATGCATGAGATAATATTTCAATTAAATAAATCAATTAACCATGTAACTTAAGATGATATTCAATAATTCAACTATGCACAATTAATTACAATTAATTGAATTTAATATTTATTAAATCTCAATTATTTTAATCAAGACTTAATAATTAAATCAATT
>MU226759.1:190955-205170 GCA_018584345.1 Thuja plicata
AAATATGGGTTTAGGGTGTGGATTTGGACCTGAATACTATCTCCCCTCTCTTACCATTGAGATATTGCGATAGGGCACACTCACTCCTACCAATTCAGGGAAGACGTAGCCCGGTACCTGCAAACCTATCATCACAAAGATGAGCATACATGTATAAAATATAGTAAACAATGGTTGAGACTAGTTTATCATGTGGATCTTGCCGCAGCAAGTAACTACGACTCTGTCCTATACCATATCAAGCACGTCAAACAATAATGCAAAACATATAAATGATCCATATGCATATAAACCTAGGGTCAGTATTGTCAGAAAACCATAATCGAAATTACATCCTAACATATACATCAACATCATGAAATAACCATAAATCATATGCAAATAGGAGATGTAACACTCTAAGAAATGAATCAATAACATACTGAAATGTGATACATAAATATCCTCTAAACCATCTGAAATAAACCACACATATATGAAAATGCCTAAAAGAGTTTGGCAACTGAAACTGAAAACCAAACTCAGAGGTGGGTATTACATCCTCCTCGCCTAAAACTAGGCTTACTCCTCGAAGCCTACAAAAAAGATAGAGATATGAATATCTCAACTTAAATCATCAAATCGAGTCATAAAAGACTCAACATGTGGGTCCCATAGGACCCTTCCCCGGTCTTTGAATCGAACACTGGGGATCATTCCCTACTGCAGGAATGCAGAAACTAGCTGCTGGCCCTCTACTCGCAACCCCACTCATAGGATCATGATACACAGCTGGAGGACGATCATACACTGCATACACTCCATGAGACATACCAACATCCCCAACTGTAGGCTCAGAAGCTACTGGTCTCTGATCTGAGAACTGCGATACAAGCTAAAGACAATTGGCCGCAATGTGACCAAGCTGCCCACAACAATAGCAACCCTCTCTACTGCCACCTCCTCTAACTGAAGGTACACTAGACTGAAGAAAACTACCCCCACTAGCATCCTAATGTGAACTTTGAACTGACTGATCATTCCTATTATGCATACTGCATAGCCACTTGCGATAGTTCCCCGACTAAGAACCACCACTAGTGCCATGAAAGAATCTCTTACCCTGCTGGCTCTAGTTACCCTTCAAAACTGTATTTGGGTTCCTAGAATTTCCAGCTCCTTGAGATTGATTACCTTTGTAACAAGGAATAGGTACACCAGACTGCACTCCCAACTGACCACAATGGCCCAATGCTAGGTTTTCCTCTGCAAGGGTAGCTTTAATAATCACTTTTCTAAGGTTCGTAGGCCCAAAGATTCTAACTTCCCCAATGATGCGTTCATTGAGCCCCCTAACAAAGTGCTGAACCATAAGGGCCAAATCCTGACCATAACCAGCATACTACTTGAGCTCAAAGAATCGACACTCATACTCTACCACTGACATGGTCAACTGCCTCAAGTTATGGAACTCACCTTCCCTCTACTGCCTCCATTGATCAGAGAGCAAGCGCTCTCAAAAATACTCCAGAAATAACTCCCATGTCACTGTATCCATATGGAGACCTAACTTCTCCTCCTCTATCTTCCACCATCTCGCTACAAAATTGGAGAGTTGCATTACTGTATACCTAGTTTTAGTATTGCTACTAAAGGGATGCATAGAAAAAAACCTCTCTAATGTGAAAAGCCAAGTCTCAGCTTCCAACCCTTCTCCTTTCCCATCAAAGGGAGTAGGTGGAACTCTCATGAGATCCCTCATGTGGTTCACTACCACAACCTCCGGATCCACTGTAACAGTCCTCCTTGGAGGGCTCCTAGATCTCTCCCTCTCTCTCTTTTGTATCTGAGAATGATGAGAAGCATCCTTCTCCACTCTAACTTGCTCAGGAAGATGACTTAATATCGCCTTCAACATCTTCCTAGTGTCTGACTCAACAGACTCAGCCTGACGCTCATCCCTCTTCTCATCTCTATTGTGCTGATGAGCACTTTCCTGACTGACATTCAGGGAAGGACTGTGATTCCTACCCCTACCATGACCATCAACACAGCCTCTACCATGACCTATAGCAGCTCTAGATTCAGGCATGATTCCTGAATCAACCAAAGAACCAAACCACAACTCAGAACCAACTCCAAAACTAATAACATCAAAATAAATCAGATAATCACAAAGAATTGGTTCTAAATACATCATAGTTTTATGTCTATGTTTGTTTCAATGATTTAAAATCAAAAGAAAACTAATGGGCATACAAATTCCCAGAGCTCCCAGTGTAGAAAATGGGCTCTGATACCAAGTGTAATGCCCCGCTAGGGAACCCAGGAGAATTAACCTAAACTTGACACTGAGTTAAAAGGATAAATTTTTTTTTTTAATGTTTACAAATAATAATGATAACAATGCGGAAGCAATGCAATGAGATACATGACATACACATAAGAACAACTCATACATAGATAACAATCCTCGAGGGTTCCTTGACGTAGAATCACTTAAGCAAGATAATCTACAAATAACAACTATAAAGAACTAACACAAAGGATACGTCAAATGAATCCAATAATATACATCTCATAACTCACATCCTCTACACATGTTGTAGGGTATGTAGTAATCACTCTAATAGAATATCACAACTGATATTATAATATCAAAACCTCCTAAATAAACATGAAGAATACAACACAATACATCCTCTAAAGGATGTCAACCAATAAACACATATGGTTACAAATCTACAACTCATGAAACTGAACAAGTGTCCAAAAGAATCAGAAGATATAACTGCAACAAGGATCAACCAAGCAAGAAGAAGAACCGTTGGATCTCAATGGTAATAAGAATCACTACCACTCGACCGCGTGGAACAAAAGTTCCACTCCCACCGTGCTGAGGAGATAATAACAGGCCCACTCACACGGGTATACAACATGAAGACAATCAAAGGAATACAAGCCATCATAAAAAAACACATAGGAAGATCCCAAAAGCTTTCTGATCACAACGAGAAAGACTAAAGCAAAAGCATAAGGATGGAAAGATCAAGACAACTAGAGATTCAAGATCAAAATAAAGGTACACCATCCAATGATAAAGGAACATACATAAGATATCCAAAATACCATCACAAACCATATACTGAATCCAAAAGCCAAATGTCAAATACACAACCATAAAAGGTACAACATGACCTATGGAGGAGACTTAGGCTACATTCTATGGGAGTGTCATCACATAGTCAATAACTTGAGTTACCCTAGACTAGCCTCTCTAGACCCTGAACCTCTCAATCATGACTCATGTGGAGCTAGGATACCCTCTCACGAAGATGAGGAATCTAACCATACCTACTCTCTAGGTATCATCTCATTCTTATTCTTAGTTTGTACTAGCACTAAAGGCATAAGTGAGGCATCATGATCAATCTTGTATTTAATGTTAACCCCAAGTTTTATTATTAAGTTATCACTTATTAATCAACTTACGATAGGTCACCCTGGACTGGCCTCTTTGGGCCTCGGAATCCTATTGTAAGCCACTCCACTAAGATGCACCTAATTAACCACCCCCTAAGCTCAAGGTCAAATATAATCTCTTGGACTCATAAACTGGTAAACCAATTCCTACCCATATAGGAACTACTGGTCCTCAAGTAACCATAGCAACATGAGACATTCTCAAAAGATCTCATAACATGAGTACAAACATACCAAGTTCAAGAAAGACCATCGAACCAAGACAACATAATAAGACACATGCACTGGAAATCCTGCAAGACACCATGACGAATCAAGTCTCAAAACCCTAACAGACTCCCAACATGATAAGGTTTACAACAAAAAGGACTATACACATCATTCAAAAACAATATATCCTAACATGGTAAAATACATATCCAAAAGAGCTAATCAATACACATTGATAAACAAATTTATAAACTCCTATTATGCAAATTCGCTTATCTTGTAAAATTACTGAACAAATATAATTAATTTTCCCAAGAAAATGCAAATTGAAGCTCTTATAGGTTAATTTATAAATCCCACATGAATAAATTATCCTATTAAAATAATTACTAAATTAACACCATAATTACACCATCTGTATAAAACACTCATTAAAGTAATTGCTCCAACAAAACTAAAATCTCTTTATATATATCAATATTGATGTCCAACTAATATTTTAATATATAAAAGGTTAAATAATATTATAAATAAATTGAAATATTAATTATTAAAAAGTCCAATAAGAATCCCTTCTCAATTAACAATTAACCATCACATTTAATAATAATATTAAAAAAAACAATCTTTACATTATATATTAATTAAAACTAAATTAACAAACTAAATTAAAACTAAAATTAATAAACTAAATTAAATTTAAAATTAAATTAATTAACATTAACTTAATCTAAATATAGTATTAACTTAAATAAATTAAAATTATTTTTTTATAAAAACTAAACAAATAAAACTAAAACTAACTAAATTTTAACCATATTAAAATTTAGAATTTAAATAAGACTACTCCCTCGGGAGTGTCGCAGCCGCATGACCTGCAGGCCCGCTGCGCACCTTTTTGGGGAACCGCACTTGCATAGTGTGGGGGGTGCGGTGGCCCCCGCCACCCACCCCAAACTTTCCAATTTAAATTTTCTTTTTAAAATTGCTTTCTTTTTTTTTTTGTTTTAAAAAATATCTTTCTTTTTAAATATGATTTAAGTTTAAAATATATAATTTAAATCATATGTATTCTATTTCTTTCTACTTTGATTTTTATTTATTTTTATTTATTTTTTAACTGGTGAAAATAATTAAAACCAGTCTGTATTTTTTTTTAATAAAAACAGCAAGGTTCCCCTTTTAAATGTTTAGTTTCTTTCAATAATGCTAATAACTATATTTTCAATGATGGAGACATTTCTCCACCAAATAGAAAAAGAGAGATTTATTATTATTTTTTTAAAGAACATTCCAGCAAACCTATTTTTTTTTAAATTTAATTTCCAGCATAAAATCAAATTTAATTTTAATATTAAATTGATTCAAGCTATTCTTTCCAATATTATAGGCATTTTATAATAAAATAAATCCTTCTTCCAATAGTAAAATTAATTAAACTATTTTTATATAATAAGGGTATTATTATTATTATTATTACCAAAAGCCCTAAAGATAGTAAATAGGGATTTTTTTCCTCAGACATGCAAATTGACAACAACAAGAAGGATATTCTAATTTAATATTAATTCATTGATTTTCAGGAAGAGTTTTATTATTCTTAAGCATGCAAAATAACTCTTTTAACATGTTTTCTTACAGATCTGATCAGGGTTTCAACATGCATCTGATGAAGACAAATTTTCTACAATTCAAGGTGAGACAAACACAGATCTGAGGGTTTCAAGCTAATTTGCTTACATTAACAAAATTCTCATTCAAAGAGGAATTTTTTCATAAAAATGAAACCCTAAGGGGAAATACCAAATAGAAGTCTTTCATACGAAAACCCTTATACTCCATTGGCATTCAACACCTAAAAATGAAACCCCTATGCTCACAATCACAGATCTGATAAAAAAACATGGAGAAAAATACAAATGGATCCAAGAACCCATTTTTTATCATTTTAATTAATGGAATCAACAAATACACAAATAGAGAAGATTAAGTAAAGGATCCTAGTTCTCAGATGCATAGAAAACAGGGATCTGAAAACTAGAATTGAAAAGATCAAGATCCTACCTTAGTGACAGAAGAGATGATCAAATCCACAAATCCAAGCAAGATGAATTCCAAATCCAAGCAAACCTCCTCAAAATCCCAATCACTTGATTTCTCCTTCTCCCTGACTGAACAACCTTCCAAAAAGGCCTCCAATCCAAAGATATAGATAATCCAAGCAATTATGTTTTCAAAAAGTGAAAACCCTAAAGGGAAAATAAATTATCTAATTATTAATTAAGACAATTCCTTTATTTTTAATTTCACTTAAAGCATGCAACATAAACTCAACTTTATAATTCCAAAGCAAAGCGTTAAATTGAAAATGCATGAGATAATATTTTAATTAAATAAATCAATTAACCATGCAACTTAAGATGATATTCAATAATTCAACTATGTACAATTAATTACAATTAATTGAATTAAATATTTATTAAATCTCAATTATTTTAATCAAGACTTAATAATTAAATCAATTAATTAAATATAGGCATTTAATTAATATTTAATTATTAAATAGCCATATATTTCATATATCAATGTTTTAACCCCATTACAGGTGCAATATTAATATTAATATTTACCATAAAAATTCATTAAATAAATCAAGTTAAAAGCATCATCCAAACACCTGAAACTCATCTAAATAGATAATCAATTGAAACAGACAATCAACTGAAACAGAACCACAAACACACAAACAGGCTCACGAATCCATGTCACTTGATGGATTCAAACACTAGAGTAGTCAATTAGATTCTTTGTTCATCAATAGGACAAAATATGGGTTTAGGGTATGGATTTGGACCTGAATACTATCTCCCCTTTCTTACCATTGAGATATTGTGATAGGGCACGCTCACTCCTGCCAATTTAGGGAAGACGTAGCCCAGTACCTGCAAACCTGTCATCACAAAGATGAGCATACATGCATAAAATATAGCAAACAATGGTTGAGACTAGTTTATCATGTGGATCTTTCTGTAGCAAGTAACTACGACTCTATCCCATACCATATCAAGCACGTCAAACAGTAATACAAAATATATAAATGATCCATGTGCATATAAACCTAGGTTCAGTATTGTTAGAAAACTATAATTGAAATGACATCCTAACATATACATCAACATCATGAAATAACCATAAATCATATGCAAATAGGAGGTATAGCACTCTAAGGAATGAATCAATAACATACTGAAATGTGATACATAAATATCCTCTAAACCATCTGAAATAAACCACACATACATGAAAAGGCCTAAAAGAGTTCAACAACTGAAATTGAAAAGAAAACTCAGAGGTGGGTATTACATGATACTTATTCGAATCTATAGTTTTGAGTTCATTATATCTTAGTGGTAACCAGTTAGCGAACAATGGTGACTAGAAAGATCTCAGACATAATTTTAGGGCCAATGAATCTAGAATCACATTTATATATATTATAGTCTATTGTCACTTCTTCAACAATTTAACATTTTAATTTTGCACTAAAAGTCATTGGAGAATGGAGATGTCGAATAAGGCCAAGGGTAAGGCTCCTACAAGTGGGGAAAGCCAAGAGAGGCAAAAAAAATGCATAACCTTATCATCGTACTTTGGTCATGGTGTTGGAAATGTTTCTGTCCAAAATCAGGAAGTTGCTTCATCACAAGTAGATTTTGAAGATTCACAACCTGAAACTACATGACATATTGAAGAAGTAGGTGAATCTGATATCTCAGATCATGATGAACTTGAAGAAGATTTTTAGTTAAATACCCAGAATACCCATAATGATATAATCGACTTGGATGAGACTGAGAATTTCATAGATGGTGATGGTGCAAGGAAAAGGAAAAGAAAAGAAATTCAAAAAAGGAAAGGGAATCAAAAACTAATCGAAAGTGGGAGTTGTCAAGGAATTTTCAAATAGAATGGGAGTCAAAGTATCCATTTATTGAACCAGTGGACAATCCAATTGAAGGTTAGCCTCTTGTAGAATGAAGATGTAAGATTTTCACCAAGATAAATAAGAAGGAAAAGAGGTTGTTGTAGACACCTAAAATTGACTAGGTGTCTCTTAAACATCCAAATCTGCAAATCTCAGTCAATTGCCCTAAATCTCATCAAAATGCATCAAAATGGATCAAAATCATTCAAATGGACATTTATCAAGGAAATTGGACAAAATCAATTAAAATCAAAAGATTAAATAATAATGAAATCAAATAATCAAATTTAAGCCTAAAAGGGATCAATCAAATTATATAATTGATTTTAACCAATTAATTATATAGTTTTTAAATCAAAAATCAAATCCAACCCATTCACCCTTACATGGCTAATTTAATTAAAAGATTGAATTAAATAAATCCTAATTTCTTTCAACTCAATTTGATCAACCAATGAGAATTGAGTATTTTGTCTTCTTGTTCCACCCTTTGAGGACAACCATTTAAATGGTACCCCCATTTGAAACCATCTCAAAGCCTTTCACTCAACCAAGGCTTGACCATGGTCAATTCACTCTACCCCCTAACCTTGGGAAATTGCTATAAATATAAGCCATTTTCTATGCTTTTGATATCCTAGAAATTCAAGAGCAAAGCATTCTTATTATAGGCAATTTGAGAGAAATTGATAGTAATTGAGCATTTGCATAGCATTTTGATCATTTGTAGAAGCATATTGTTGATTTTAGGAGCATATTATGAGAATTTGAATTAGAATCACACATCATTTGAGAGAATTGAGCTAGATTTGAGCATGTTTATTATCAATTTATCATTCTAGGATTGTCCTTGAGAGAGATTAAGGCTGAGAGCTCTCTTAACAAAGCTTAGATAGGGAACCATGAGATGTCATGGATTTAATTGCAATTCTTAGATTAAATTGATTTTTCTTTTCATAGAATTTTTTTTATTGATCCTAATCTCATGAAGGTGTAATTTCTCACACACAAATGGCACCCACCGTGGGGCTTTAGGCCTCATTTCTTACGTTTTTATCTTAAATTTTGTGTGTTTTGCATCATTTTCTTGTTATTTTGCAGAAAACATGAGAAGAGCTATCTACAAAGCATTTAGAGCCATCTATGATTAGTAAAGCGCCACATGCAGAAATTTTCTATTCTATCCTTTATTCTTAAGCCACGTGTGAATCAAAGTGTGCCACCTGGATCTATAAAGCACCGCCTGTCAGCAATTAAAGACCACCTGTGAACTTCCAAGAGCCGCTTGCTATCAACATTTGACCGCACTTTACACTTTCTGTGTCGCCTATGGTTTTTCTTTGGCCGCTTATGGAGTTTCCATAGCCACTTCTTAACATTTAAAAGCCACTTTCAAAGTTTTGATTTACGCTTGTTAAGAGTTAAAAGCAGGACATTAGCTGTTAAATGTCACATAGATATTTTTTCTTTGAATCAAGTTTTTAATGATTTACTCACTATTTTAATCTTCTGTCTTTTTCATTGCTGCAGATGAAAAATCATCTGAAAGTGCAGAAACTAGAGAAAAGAGTTACAATACCTAGCAAAGAGGTAAGAGCTCAAAACAAAATTTCCAAAGAAATTCATGCTTCAAACATTTTATAAAGTTTAAAAAAGGAAGAAAACTTATATGATCATTACATTAAAGTTTTCTTTGCATATAAAAGAAAATTCCCCACTCTTTGACTGATTTTCATTTCTAGTTCTTTAAGCTTGATTTGGAAAAATTTGATTAAAAGAGCTTAGGAGTGAATTGTCAATTTAATTTCCAAGTTTTTCTTCACTTTGTTTCGATTGTGTTGAGTAACTTGTTGGAGGAGCCAGAGTGGGAATGATCAGCACTAGGTGAGTTACAAAAAAAACAAATATATCAAAAATGCACCTAGCCTTTGCTAGCTTTGAAAACAAGGTATTTCTCTAATCAAGCTTGTATTTGCTTAAATTGTGGCTTTTCATTTCAATCTAGTTTAATTATAAAACTCTTATTTTGTCCAAATTGAACAAGCATTAGGCATATGCTCTTCACTTTTAGAAGTGAATCAAAAATCCAAATGTGAAAATTTAATTTGGTAGAAAAAAAGGGATAAGAAATTAACCAAACACTTCATTTTTAAGAACCCCCTTGTCAAGGGGTTGAAAAAGAACAAACTTGCTTGAAGTTTTTTGAATAAGGAACAACAATAGGGATATGCTCTTCACTCTTTGAGTGAATCAAATTCCCAAACTTGTTGAACCGAATTTGATTTCTTGTTTCTATGCATGCTAGATTAATTTAGAGCTTTAGAGAGCCTGCCTCCCGAGAATTACTTTATGAAGGCGGTGAGAGGGAATGACCCAAATTGGGAGACAATCACTTTTTCCATGATATCATCTAACCCACTATAAAAAAATGCACTTTACCTTAATCGAAAAGTGACTAAACCTTGTGCAAGTCATCCTCACTTCCTCGAGTAGTCCTTTAGGATTGCGCAAAACCATACTTTTGTGCATGTGGGAAGCCCGCAAGGGGGTAAAGAAACTTGGAAAGATTTATAACGGAGGTGATTTAAAACCTTGTTAATTAGGAAACCTACCTTTTTAGAGCCATTGTAAAAATAAAAAATTGTTTGACTCTAGGTAGATTGTTTGAAAGAAATTCTTGTGTATACCCGTAAAAACATTCGAGAACATATACTTTTAGTATTTTTTTAGGGATATGGTACAATTTTGATGTGTGTGTTGATCTTGTACTCTATTTTCATGAAAGATTATTTTTTAACAAGTCTAATCAAAACTTTTAAATTTTTAAATCCAAAAAATAATTAAAAAATTGACAATTTCAACTTTGATCAGCAAAAAGCCGCCTACCAACGATTCAGGGCCGCTTACAAAAAATCCTAGGCCGCCTACAGTTTTAAAAAGCTGCTTTTAAACATTCAACAACCGCGTAAGCCATTGGCAAGTTACGCATGTCAACAGTTTCAAACTACCTATCAACAGGCTAACACCACCTACTAACTGCAGAGTGTCGCGTAAAGGAATTCTAGTGACCGTGTATCAATAGTTAAAGGCTGCCTACACACATGCAAGAGTTTCCAAAAAACAAAGAAGGGAAAATAGTGGATATATACCGAGGGTTTGAAAATAAGAAGATTACATTTTTGGATACCCTTTTGAACATTTTACCTCTGTGTATACTCAACTGGATCAAAATCTGCCATTATTGGACATTTTACAAATCATCCACGGATTGATCACTTAAGTGAGATAAAAGCCTAGGATCTTCATTTGATTTATGTTAATGCCGAATTTTACATGATCTTATTACATTAAGGCTATGCTACAACTAGACGGATCTTATCTAAGGCAAGAGTGTCCTTTTTTGGGTGATCCTTTTAGTTCTTTAAGACCTTTACAAGAACCCATCAAGGAAACAAAACCAATAATGTCCTTTCCATTTGGCAACATGGATCCTGACTAAATCATTCATTTTAATAAGGACACTAGCAATAATTGAGGGGGAAATGCTGACCCTAACAACCAAGGATCTAATAATAATACCAATGGAGGAGCAAACAATGACCCTAATAACCAAGGGTTAAACAACAATAATCTTGGAGGAGCTAACATTAACCCTAACAACCAAGGGTTGAACAATAATAACAATGGGGGAAAGATTGACCCTAATGATGAAGAAGCCACTGATGAGAAGTTCAATGAAGCTATGCAAAGTCTTTTCTTCATGAAGCTTATGGAAAAAGTGTTGGAAAAAGACAAGGAAAAGTACTTTCTAGACCTAGCACAAACGGGTCTCAAACTTCCACATGACTATGATGTCAACAAAATTTTAAAAAAAGAAGCTAAGGCCAACCCCATTGACATCATGAACAAGAAATTCCAAATTTTCCAAATGCAATTGGACACAATGAAACAAAGAGGGGTTCCTAAACCCTTTTCTATTGAGGCTTTGTGTCCTTTTCCCTTTGATAAATCACTAATCATGGTTCCATTTTCAACAAATGCTAACTTTCCTAAATATGACAAATATGAAGGAAAAAATTATCCCCAAGATCACTTAAGGGGATTTTGTGTCTTAAGTTTAGAGTTCATGCGTGACACAACTTACCTAATGAGGTTATTCCCTAGAAGTTTGGGAGGTATGCAATGGAGTGGTTTTCAAAGTTACCCTCTGGCATTCGAACCTTTGAAGAATTGGCCTATAAGTTTGTAACTCATTATTCCTATAACGTCAAACATGAGGTTAGAATTCTTAATTTATGTAGCACCAAACAAAGAGAAGGAGAGGGATTCCTACTTTTCCTACAACGATGGAGAGTGGTATTTGCTAGATACCCTCAAAGTGTACCCGAAAAGGAGAAGATGGATATCTTTGTAAATAGCTTGAATCATGAAATGAACTATCGATTAAGGCTACAATGTCCTAGGTCATTTCAAGAACTAATTGAGAATGGGGTGACAACAGAAGATGTATTGGTAAAAAGTGGAGAAATTAAGCTTTTCAAGGATAATAATAAGAAGAAGAACAACAATACCTCCAACACTAATCAAAATCATAATCCCCCTAACAACAACCGATTTTGGATGAGGAATAAAAACAATAAAGGAGTGGTTAATGATGGAGTGGTATAGGATAACACTTTAAAGGCCACCCCTTTCAATCTCACTCAAAATTCAGTTCAAGCCAATAATTTGAATCAAGCACCCAAAGTGCCCTTTAACAACAACAACACTAAAAACAACATTGGGAATAATCAAGGGGCTTACAAGCCTAAACCTTTTTTTGCACCTACACCCAAAAGGACATTCAATAATTTGGGTGAACCATTAGAGAATGCATTAAGGACACTTATTGAAAATAAACTTATTGAATTACCAAGGGCTCAACCATATGAGCCTCAAATCAAGCCAAATTGGTGGAGTAAGACTAACCATTGTGAGTACCATAGAAATCGGGGACATAAGACAAATGATTGCATGCATCTTAAGCATGTGGTACAATATCTCATTGACAATGGTGTGATAAAAGTAGAATTCCCTCAAACTAATGAAGATCACACGGCCTTTAAACAACCTTTTTGTAAACATGAAAAAGGAGAATCTTCCAATTCGATTAATGGAGGAAACAATGGGAATAATGCAAGAGGCAATAATAATGTTAACTTTTCTCATACTTATGAAAATACTATCAAAATTATGGTAGTCAAAGAGAAACCCATTCAAGAGTACTCTAATGCCATCACAAAGGGGAAAGCCTCAAAGGTTACCCTATAAGGTGGTACTCCTATTACTATTGGCCCTAAAACACCAACTATTTTGGCTAAACAAACACCACCCACAATAAATCCCTATAGTTTGGTGGATCAATTACAAAAGAATCCAGCACAAATATCAATTTTGGAGTTGTTGAAATTATCTCCTAATCACAAGGAGATCTTCAAAAAATCCTTGGTTGAGACCATCATTCCTATAAACTTGGAGGAAGACAAATTTCAGAACATGGTAGGACATCTCATAGCCCCTCATTGTCTTTCATTTTCAGAGCAAGATGATATGTCTATCACACATCCTCAAAAATTACCCTTGAATATAGAGGTGTTAATCCAAAGGCATAGGGTAAAGAGAGTTCTCATATATGGGGGAGCTGGTCTTAATATTTTCACTTTAAACCTTGTCAAGTCATTAGGGTTAACTGAGTCTTCCATTGATCCTAAAAAGAAAATCACCATTAAGGCTTATGATGAGGAGGAAATATCTTCAAAGGGTATGATCATTCTACAAATTCAAGTGGGACCTATCAAAAATGATACCATATGTCAGGTCCTTGATATGAAATTGACTTACAATATCCTACTAGGAAGGCCATGGATACATGAAATGCAAGCGGTACCTTCTACATATCACCAATGCATAAAGTTTCCATACATGGGGGAAGAGATCATGATTGGAGGAGATTCAAACCCTTTCCAATATTGTAATGCTTTAAATCCAAGTCATGAAATTGTGCATTCCTCATAATAGGGAAGGAGTCATCCCTGATATTACCATGGAAGAATCCAAGGAGGAAAGTTCAAAATCAACATCAAATGTTACATCAACTTTTAACCCTATTCAAGCTAACTCAAATACATCAACTAAGGGAAAAGAAAAGATGAGTTATGAGGGTTCAAATTCAAATGATAATTTAGTCAAGACTTCAACATTGAGAATGGAAACTTTGGAAACCACTAAGGAAGAAAGAGAAAAAGCTAAGAGGGATCATTATCAAAAGATGAGTGACATGATGAACAAATTTGAGTAACAATGCAAAATTCACTCAAAAGGGGTAGGAGAATATTCCGTTTCCCTATTTGATTTACCTACATCTCCAAGGACACATGGGAAGCCATCCAAAGATCATCAACCTCACAAATATAATTCTCATTTTGTGAGAGAATGTGATAAACAAGAAATGGAAAAAGAAGATAATGAGGTATTACAATGGCTTTATAAAGAGGAGGATAATTCAGCTAATCCCAATGA
>MU226759.1:205220-218781 GCA_018584345.1 Thuja plicata
TTCTCATTTTGTGAGAGAATGTGATAAACAAGAAATGGAAAAAGAAGATAATGAGGTATTACAATGGCTTTATAAAGAGGAGGATAATTCAGCTAATCCCAATGAAAGGGTGCAACATATCAACATCAAAACTAATCAATATGGAAAAGGATTTCATATCATGAAGAAAATGGGGTATGAGAGAAGAGGACCCTTAGGATTTTGACATAGGGGATTGTTAGAACCTATTGAACCAGTTTGGAGAGCAAAAGAAGAGAAATTCGGCATAGGTTTTCAACATAAAGGAGAAAGTTCAAGTCCCATGCATGATTTTCATGTAAATATTCATATGGTAGGTTCTGAAAGTGAAGATGATTCTAGGGATTATGATTGGGATTCATTTTCCAAAGAATCTTGTCATGACATAGAGGTTGATACCATTCACACTTATGCAACTCCTCCTAAAGTTGAGAATCAAGAACATGTGACTCAGAGTTTGAATTCAACTCAAACATCAAGTGAACCTCAACACTTTAATGTAGAAAAAGAACCTCCTTACACTCAATGGGTAGGTGAAACTTGGGTACCTTCATGGGTGGGAGATTCTAACCTAGTGTTTAATCCACATGCTTTCTTTCCCATGGAAATCTTAGAGGACTCTAGTGAAGAGGATTTTGATCCTTCTTCCATGGACCATCTTGAAGAGGCACATGTCATAGACCTTGATGATACAATGTATGAACCATAAAACAAAGTCATGTCCTTAAATCCTTCAAATGAAAGCCCCTCCAATGAATCCTTGTCCTTAATGCACTCTGAACTTATTGATTGGGATCTTTCTTAGCCAAATGACTTACTATACTTCCAAAATGACAATGCAATGGCCTTATACCTCAATTCGGTTGAACCAAATTCTTCCATCAATGAATTCACTCTGGACATGATGATAGGGTCAGGTGTTCAACCTCTTAATCCAAACAATGAAAAGAAAATATTAAAAAAATGAGAAGGTCTAGTGGTGAAAACCACCATGTGGTAGTGCTAGACACAAAAAAAGTAAAAATAAAGGATGTTTTTGAAGGTGAAAACCCAACTGTGGCACCTAAGGAAGAGAGTTTGGACACCTTACTAGCTCATGAATATGAAAGATCACCTATACTTATTGAACCCATAGAAAAGGTTAACATTGGAACCGAAGGGGATCCTAAATTTATTCACTCGGCAGCATCTTTGAGTCCTTTAGAGAGAAAAGAATTCATCGAATTATTTCAAGAAAAACAAGTCAACTTTGCATGGTCATATGCTGACATGCCCAGATTAGATCCAAGTTTCATAATTCATCATTTGAATGTGAAACCTAGGGTTAAGCCCATCAAACAGAAGTTGAGAAAAATGCATCCACATGTAGCCCTTTTAGTCAAAGAAGAGTTGGAAAAATTACTCAAGGTGGGATTTATAAGAGTAATTACATATGCTGAATGGATCTCCAACATTTTACCAGTTACCAAACATGATAATTCCATAAGAGTTTGCATGGATTTCAGAGATTTAAACCTTGCTTGTCCAAAAGATGACTTTCCATTACCAAGCATTGACGCTATTATGGATCTAACTACGGGTCATTCTATGTTTTCACTTATGGATGGATTTAGTGGGTATAATAAAATTTTCATTGCACCTGAGGATCAAGGGAAGACAACCTTTACATTCCCATGGGGTACTTTTTGTTGGAATGTAATGCCCTTCAGTCTTAAAAATGCCAAAGCCACTTATCAAAGAGCAATTACTACCATTTTCCATGACATGATGCACACCTTTATGGAAGATTATGTGGATGAAATTCTAGCTAAGTCACATGAAAGAAAATATCACTTACCCATACTTGAAAAGATCTTCACAAGGCTATAACAATTCAAAGTGAGACTTAATCCCAAGAAATTTGCTTTTGGGGTACAATCCAGAAAACTCCTAGGGTACATTATTTCTACAAAAGGCATTGAAGTAGATCCTAAAAAAGTATAAGAAATAATGGACATGGACATTCCAAAGAATATTAGTCAAATGAGGTCACTTCAAGGAACACTTCAATCCATAAGGAGGTTCATTTCTCAATTGGCGGAAAAATGTCATTCTTTCACAAGATTGCTACATAAAGACACCATGTTCATATGGGATGAGGAGTGTGATAAAGCCTTTAAATTGTTGAAAACATATTTGATGAATCCACCTATCTTGATGCCACCTATTCAAGGAAAACCTTTATTACTTTATATTTCAGCAACAGAAAATTCTTTAGGAGTCTTATTGGCACAAGAAGATGATGAAGGAAAAGAAAGAGCTATCTAATAATTGAGTAGAACATTGATCAAATATGAATTAAACTATATTTTCATGGAAAGGGCTTGCCTAGTAGTGGTATTTTCCTCTCAAAAGTTAAGACATTATATGTCAATGCATAAGGTGAAGCTCATACCCAAAATTGATCCATTAAAATACTTACTTAGCAAAACAACTCTAACTGGAAGGATTGTGAAGTGGGTAATGGTGCTTAGTGAATTCGACATTGAGTATGTTGATAGGAAAGCAATCAAAGGTCAAGTTATTGCAAATCAATTGGCTGAATATCATTAAGAATCTACACATCCCATTCAAGTGGAGTTTCCAGATTCCAAAATTGTTAATGTGGAAGCGAAGACATGGAATTTATACTTTGATGGATCTTACACCCAAAATGGTAGGGGGCATGCATTCTTTTGATTACACCACAAGGTTACACAATCCCAAACTCTTACAAGTTATTGTTTCCTTGTACCAACAACATAGCAGAGTATGAAGCTTTGGTCATAGGTATCAAGATGGCCTTGGAATGGAATGTCACAGAATTACAAGTCTATGGGGACTCTCAATTAGTCATAAATCAAGTTAATGATGAATATAATACCAAGGATGAAAAATTGATGCCTTACAAAAGATTGGTGGATGATTGGAAAAATTAATTTTCTTTAATTACTTTTGAACAAATTCCAAGAGACAAGAATAGAGCACCGGATGCAATGGCTACTTTGGCATCTTTGCTTCAAATGCCCAATCAAAATGAAAGCTACGAGTTCTTGGTGGAAGAATTGGTTAAACCAACATTTGACCTACCTGCTACGAAAATTATTGCCATTTTAAGTGGACATGACTCACCATGGTATGGACCCATTTATGCCTACCTAAAAGACCAAATCTTACCCATAGACCAAACACGTGCTCAAAAGTGAAATTTCATAAGACAAGTGGCTTGTTATACCATCCTTTCTGACACATTGTATCATAAGGGTCTTGACGGAATGCTCCTTAGATGTATAGAGGAAGATGAATCAAAATTAGCTTTAAAAGACGTCCACGAGGGGATTTGTGGGTCACATTCGAGTGGTTTAAACCTAGCTAAGAAAATCCTACACATGGGGTACTTTTGGAAATCCGTAGAAAGAGATGCTTGTTTGTTTGTCAAAGTTTGTGCAAAATGTCAATACCATGGAGACATGATCCATGCACCGGCACAAGAGTTACACCCATTTGTCACACCATGGCCATTCTACCAATGGGTTTTTGATTTGATTGGCATGATTTATCCAACTTCTTCAAATGGACACAAGTACATTCTCATGGAAATAGAGTACTTCACTAAATGGGTTGAGGCCGTTCTTTTAACAACTGCAATGGGGAAATTTTTTTCCATGTTCATCCTTAATCATATCATTTGCAGATATGGCATTCCTCACGCCATCATCACGGATAATGGAAAATAGTTTAAGAACAAAGATGTTGATGAACTTTGTGACATATTCCATATTACACATAACTTTTCATCCATTTACTATCCCCAAGGTAATGGAAAAGTAGAAGCTACCAATAAGAATATCCTCAAAATCCTTAAAAGACCAGTTGGAAAGTCAGGAAGAGATTGGAATCTTCAAATCAATCCAGCATTATGGGCCTATAGAACTAGTATTCGCACCCCGACAGGAGCTCAACCTTTTTCATTGGTTTATGGGGCCGAAGCTATTCTACCTTTAGAAGTTGAAATACCATCCCTAAGGGTGTCATTGTATGGATTAATCACATATGAATATTATGGAGTTTCCCAACTTCAACAATTGGATATGTTGGAGAAACACCAAACTCAAGCCTATGACCATTTGAAAGTGTATCAGAATCGAATTTCAAGGAACTATAACAAGCACATTAAACCAAGAACCTTTCAAGTGGGAGATTTAGTGTTGAGAGAGAATCCCAAAAATTAGGTTGAGAGAGAAAAGAAGGGAAAGTGGGAAGAAAATTGGCTTGGTCCTTTTGTCATTGTTTCTTCTTTTGGAATGTGGACCTACAAATTGGCCGATTGTGATGGTGATGAATTGCAAGAACCTATCAATAACATTCATCTTAAGAGGTTTAACACTTGATTAGATGAAAGAGTATCAGAGGAAAGAGTATCAGTTGAGAGTATTGGATGAGTCAGCATCACCTTTGTACATGGAAAAAGTCAAAAATTACAAAAAAAAATGAGAAAAGATCAAAATACAAAAAAATCAGAAAGTTCAAAAGCCAAAAATAATTGAAAAAGCAGAAAATCAGAAAAAGGAGAAAATTGAGCATGAAGAAATCAAAAACATTTGGAAAATCAAAAAATGTTTTCTTGGTGAAAACCTAGCAAATAGGCACCTTGATGATAAAAAATAAAATAAAATCAAAAAATTGAAAAAGAGAAAAAAGTGCCTTCGTGAAAACCTAGCAATAGGCGCTTTGGTAGAAAAAAAAAGAGAGAAAAAGAACAATAATCCCAAAAGGTGAAAACCTAGAAATAGATGCCTTTTGTCCCTTAGGTCTTTCCTAGTTGAATTTGTACATATTTCATTTCATCATCTCATTTGTCTATATCCTCATTGCATCCGTCATTTGTGCATAGTGCTAATCAAGTCTCAGAGCTGCATTTTGTCACATTCCAGGTTCAGTTGCCCAAAGTTTCACATTGATCACATTTATCACTTGGGGGCATGCATCATGGATTTCTGGTACCAAACGGATTCAATAGTGAAACATTTTGGTCACACATCAGAAGCAGATTTTAAGATTCTGAGGAGAGATATTTTGAGAACCTTTGATGGATATCATTGTTCAACCCTAAACAGTTTGATCTGATAATATGATCCTTGAGATTCATTGCCTTATTTTATCAGGATTAAAAATTGACAAACCCTAAATGATCAAAATGTTTGGATTTCATATTTGAAAATCTTGATACATTTCACAAACACTTGGAAATTTTGATGAGTATTTCATTGACCTTTTTTGAGTCATGTTATTTTTAGCTAATCAATGATGTTTCAACTAGATTGGCGATGATGAAGACATGATGTTTTCTTAACTTATGTGTGACTATTTTGAGGAAGATCCTTTAACTTGTGTGAATTAGTCTAAGGACATGGTCATCAAAGAACCATCAAGGACATTCATATAGGAAGGAGGGTTAAATTTTTTTTGTTTACGCAAAAGGATACCTTGGATATTGAGATTTTCAATATCTTAATACCAACATCCACTTGTAACATTGAATCTAATTAAACCAATATTCATATTCTCATAGTTGGTCATTCAACTAGTGAGGGTTGTACTAGTTTCCTAAACGCTTACCAAATGAGATGAAAGTCATATTCATATTCTTATGGTCACAGTGGCACAAGTAAGGATTGTATTGACTACTAGTTCCACAATGATCAATGATGAACATATATCTCTGTTTGCATTTCTTTCACAAACCTCAAGGACAATTAGTTGCATTGCGTCTTCATGTTAGATTAATTGCATTTCAAGTTAGATTAAAATGGCTTGTATTTCTAGCATTTTTCCAAGCTCAAGGGGGGACATTAATGTTGAGATTGTGTTTTGCATTCATCAGCATTAATCATTAATCATCATTCATAGCAAGAGAAAAAGAAAAGAAAAGAAACATTAATCATTAGTAATTTATCCAAATCATTTATAATTGCATCATACGTAAAGTTTCATACATCCAAAAACCAAAAAGATAGTTGCATTCATTTATAATTGTACTAAGTATTACATCCATATCATTGCATTTCATAAACCATACATCCAATTAAATCAGAAAAGCATATGGAAATAAATTGCATTAACATCATTTGCATCCATCTATCTATGCCATAACCTAGGGAATTGCATCCATAGCATAAATAAAATTAAATGCATCATAGACTCATATAGCTTTGCATAAAAGATAATCTCAAAGCTTCATCATCAAACGGGAATCAAAGATCATCATAGATAAATGTCTGTCATAGATAACACAACTCTGTATATCCAAGATACATCAAAAAATGATCCGTAGAATCAAATTCCTGATCAACAATCAAATGATACATCAATATGATATCTAGATATCACAGATCTTTCGCTATCTCATGACCCAGCAGGGGCACCTGATCCATCTCCCACAATACCTATACCTGGACCCCCTATGCCATCAGGACCCCTATCACCTGATCTATCCTATGTAGAAGGTGGTGCCTAACTAGTACTAGCACTGGTAGGTAACTAAGCTAAAGTGGCCAAGAACTGCTGTAACATAGTTGTAACCTAGTCTAACCGACCTGTCACTACACTCATCCTTGCCTGTAATCCTTGAACATCCTGAACTAAGCTGTCCATAATGAGAGGAAATGGAGGTGCCTGTGATCTTGGAGGGGCCTGAGGTTCCTATGGTGCTAAAGGAACCTATGGTATCACCGGTGCTGAGCTACTCTATGGATCTACCATCAGATCAACCTATCTTGAAGGTGATAGAGGTCTCTGTGGACTCTGTCTCTATAGATCTTGTGCATGTAATGTTACCTGTCTAGCCACCTAGACTCATCTATGTCTCTAACTAGACCACTCTGCACCAACTCTGACATGAACCTGTCTTTGAGGTACCTGTGCCTACACTCGCCTCTGTCTAGGCTGTCCAAATCCACCACCTCGTCCCCTAGCATGACCACCCCGCATCCAAGGTCCTGCAGCTCTAGGTATCCTAGAAACAGGTGCTCTTTGAACTCTCTATCTCTAAGGTCTCCTGCCATCTCCATCTCCATCATCATCATCTCTGTCATCATCAAAATTAGGAATAGGATCTGCCAGATCTATGAATCTAATGAACCTATGTCGTAAGAACCACTCTCGATACTCAGAAGACATCCCTACATAGCTACATGAGTCATCATATCCCACCTAACATATCCAAGCTGATCAATGTGTGAATAGGAAAATTGATAGTCAAACTAAGCTCCCCACATGGATCTCTCTTCCTGTACCCTCGCATAAAGTTCCATACCCTGGGGCATGTCTTGTACTCGGCCATACTGACAAAGCACTCTCCTGAAGAAAAATCTCTTGATACATAGTGGTGATCAACCAATCATCCACCGAGGGGAAAACATTTATGACAACTCATCATCATCCTCTTGCCACCCATCACATCCAAGATATGGTCTCCATATGACCTAATCAATGTCATCAATAGTACGACATTAAAACTCAACCCTGCCTAGACGATGCTGGACAACCATGCCATCATACAAAAATGCATACGGATACCCTCAGGCCCGTACTCATGCTAAGACTGGTCTGGTGATAGGGATATGCTCCCAACTACATAGCTATAAAAAAACTGCACCTGCTGAGAGAGATGTACTGTGTCTGTATATGATCTTATGTAAATCATGATATAGCTGGGCCAATACGCAAGAACCCCAGTCAAATCTCTGAGGATGTGCAATCAAATCCTCCAATATACGGCCCCATCTAACCGCAAAGCCATGACCTCTTCTATCTAGAAGTAGTAATCTTCTGATAAATTCTCCTAACAATGCTGGCAAAGTAGGAAATGAAGGAAACTGTGCCCAAGTATTGCAATCATCAGCAATGGTGTTGTCTCCAAACACCCATCTACATATGTTGCTATCATAAACTAAGTCATAATATACCTTCTCTCCATGAGTCAAGATCCTCAGCAATCTGTATACATCCTCGAGTGTGATAGTCATCTCGCCGAGGGGTAGATGGAATGTGTTATGGTCAGAGTGCCATTACTCTACCATAGCTGTCAAAAGACCTTAGTTCAGCTAAAACCGAGGGAGATCAAGAAGGAAACTAAGACCACATGTCTCGATCATCCATCACTCAGGAAGCATAAGCTCATTGACCAAATAAAAAATCTAGGACACAATACCCCATACTCGCAACTTACGGTAATGTTCCTACATTTTGAAACAAGGTGAATCATATTAGTCTTTCTATTGAGGGATCATTCTAAGTCAATCAAACACATTAAATCTATCCTTGCTCTATTTTGAGTGCATCAACCTATTATTCCTAATCTCTAGATCTTGAGAAGGGATCAATTTGGAAAAATTTTAATCAATCTGATTGGCATATCAAACATTCATCGATATGATTTTTCTAATATCCTAAACACTAAGTGACATTATGGACATACATTTTCTAGCTTGGAATTCAATTGAGTTATCTAGACGATTGATCAAAGGTAATTCATCTAATCTATCTTAGGTTTTCAATCTTTATGGTAGTCGACACTTGAATAAGTGTATGCAGATTTTTTAATCCCCGCAACATTAAACATCTTCCATGCGACACTTTATTCATCAGAGGTGGCACTTTTCTTAACAGGCAGCCTTTTATAGTCCTACGCAGTTTTTTAAGTTTCCTAGGCGGCCTTGAAATTATAGGGTTTCCTGGGTGGCGTTTAACTAATTAGGTTGAAAATTTTGACCTAATTCCTAGGCAGCTATGGAATTCTCCAATGCGGCTCTTAAATTCACAGAGGCGGCTTTTCCCTACCCTAGGTGGATTTTTAACCATCCTATGCGACATTTAACAAATTTCTATCTAGAAAGCATTACAAACATGCAATAAATACTATTTTATGGGCAATAAGTGCACTAAGAAGGTTTGAACCACTCACTGGAGGCCCGTAGTCAGGAGGTCTCTGATATTGGCGTGCTCACTCAAACCAATGCTCTCAAATAAGGACCACCATCACTGTCAAATGTCACAGGATCAGAGCAAAATCTTAACAGTAAAAAGTGAAAATGAATAGTAAATTTGGGTTTTTAACCTATTTAAGCTATTTTACCCTAATTTTGTGACATTTTTGACCCAGTTAGACCAAATCTGCATATTTTGCACAATGGGGCATTTTTTGACATCTTTTTCAGCATCATTGTTTATCAAAAATACAATCATCTTGGATCTATTCTTCAATCAATGTACATCAAATTTTTCACATCTAAGATCAAAATGCTTTCATTTCTGAGGAGGCATCATCATATCAAGATTCTGCATCATATATTGTATCAAATCTGGGGCATTAAAAATTCAAACTTTATCAATAAGGGTTTCATATCATGGTTTCACATCGGTTTCACATCAGGGTTTCGCATCAGGTGTCACATCAAGTTTCACATCAGGTTTTGCATCAAATCATCAATCAAGTTTTTACATCAGTTAATCAATCAATCAATCAACATCAAATCAATGATCAGGATATCAATTTTTCTTTGAATCAATGCACTTTGCACATCAATTTAAAGAGGGGAATTTGTAGAAACCTTAAATTGACCAGGTGTCTCTTAAACATCCAAATCTGCAAATCTCAGCCAATTGCCCTAAACCTCATCAAAATGCATCAAAATGGATCAAAATCATTCAAATGGACATTTATCAAGGAAATTGGACAAAATCAATTAAAATCAAAGGATTAAATAATAATGAAATCAAATAATCAAATTTAAGCCTAAGAGCGATCAATCAAATTATATAATTGATTTTAATCAATTAGTTATATAGTTTTTAAATCAAAAATCAAATCCAACCCATTCACCCTTACATGGCTAATTTAATTAAAAGATTGAATTAAATAAATACTAATTTCTTTCGACTCAATTTGATCAACCAATGAGAATTGAGTATTTTGTCTTCTTGCTCCACCCTTTGAGGACAACCATTTAAATGGTCCCCCCATTTGAAACCATCTCAAAGCCTTTCACTCAACCAAGGCTTGACCATGGTCAATTCACTCTACCCCCTACCCTTGGTAAATTGCTATAAATACAAGCCATTTTCTATGCATTTGATATCCTAGAAATTCAAGAGAAAAGCATCCTTATTATAGGAAATTTGAGAGCAATTGACAGTAATTGAGCATTTGCATAGCATTTTGATCATTTGTAGAAGCAAATTGTTGATTTTAGGAGCATATAATGAGCATTTGAATTATAATCACACATCATTTGAGAGAATTGAGCTAGATTTGAGCATGTTTATTATCAATTTATCATTCTAGGATTGTCCTTGAGAGAGATTAAGGCTGAGAGCTCTCTTAAAAAAGCTTAGATAGGGAACCATGAGATGTCATGGATTTAATTGCAATTCTTAGATTAAATTGATTTTTCTTTCCATAGAATTGTTGTTGTTGATCCTAATCTCATGAAGGTGTAATTTCTCACACACAGTTGCAGTTAGAAGTCGACACCATAAAGAAGCATATGGGTAAAGTTTATGAAAAGAAAACCATAGATGAAGTCAAAAAATCAGTGATAAGATGGAAAACAAAGGATGAATCTCTGCATGTTAGGAATGCAAAATTATATGAATTTCAGCAGAATATACTGACAAAGCCTGCTCAAGTTAAAGGCTCTACTGAAGCTTATTTTGGAAAAGCATTGGAAATAGAGCTAATGGGAAAATTAGTTCAATTAAGTGTTTTTTTTAATATTTTGAGCAAAGGGCATCCTATGATAGACTACCCATCATTGAGTGCTTTATTACACTTTCTGAAAGTTCGTAACTATCCTAATAGTCACTGGTCAATAAATAGTGGATGGGAATGGGCAAGTTGTCTTGCCAATGTTTAAAAAGAGGATCTAAAGACAAAAATTAAAGGGTAAAATTTTGTTGCATTGTATTTAGATGAGGTAACAACAGTAGATAATACTTCATGGGTATGCATGCATGTTTATACTATATACAATTTTTTCCGCCAATCTCATCCACTAATTATCACTAAAATGAAGGATAATGCGACATTTAAAAATTTATTTGAACTAGTAAAGAGTTCTCTAATTGAATATGGAGGTATAAATGACATGACGATTGCCAATAAGTTGGTGTGTGTTGGATCGGATGGAGCTTCAATAATGCAAGGCCATAGGGGTAGTCTTTGCACAAAGATACAATCTTCTTGTGCACTCTACGTTACTCCCATTCACTGCATGGCCCACAGAATGAATCTAGCTTTTGGAGTTGTTAGCAAGCATGGTCTAGTACAAAAAATTGAAGTTTTAATAAAAAAGATCTACCAATACTTATGTCAAAGTTTGAAATGATTGAGGTAATTTCAACACTTTGCCAAAGGACTAACTGACGGGAACAAGCTTATGAAGGATAATGATACTAGATGGATCACTTTGGATGGACCAACACATTGAGTGTTTTCAGAATATTAATCGTTACTTGGTCTAATGAACTCAAGTCATGAAGAAGTAGGGATACCCAAATTTCCTGAGCTGCTGTGAAGGTTAAGTAATGTAGAGACACTCTTAATGTTAGTAGGTCTTCTCCCCCTACTGGAGGAAATGAGAAATATAATGAAAAAGGCCCAGCAAAGAGAAATGTATATTGCAGAATATGTCATGATTCGTATAATGACATGCATGGCACTAGATAATCTCTATCAATCATGCGGTGATGTAAAATTTGCCACCTGGCTTAAAATCACAGATTTGGAGAATACTGACAACTTTTTAAAGATTGGTGTAAATGGGGAGTTATGTGCAGAAGTATGCAGAGTTGGGATACCAATGTACTACTATGCCAGGGTCGAGTCTAAGGAACCAGGAAGGAACAATAGGAGTGAGTATCAAGTGTTAAAAGGGAAGACTTTACCAAGATCATTGAGTCTGTAACTACTTCTATGAAGCGTATTGCCTATGATCTTTCCTCAGAGATTAGAGAAAGATTCCCTCCAGTCAAACTACTTGAATCCATGACTATTATGTTTCCTCGATATTGGAGTATCAACAATTCGAAGGATTATCAAACTAAGCTACTAGCTTTGATAGATCATTTTTACAAAACCAAAGAGTTAAATGGAGTAACTCTAAATGGAATTTTAGATGAATCTTGTTGGAGAGAACAATCGGGCCGTTATTCACAGACAATGAGGGAATAATATAATATTATGTAGAACCCCCACAAAGATGGATTGACAACAAGGCTTTGGAAATATCTAGCTGAGAGTGAAATGTCGATTGATTCAATATCAGAATTTTTCAAGCTTGTTGATTTATGTTTGACCATGATATTGGGGTCGATGGAGGATGAGAGAGTTTTCAGTGCTTTGGGGTTCCTAAAGTCAAAGCTAAGAAACAAACTAGACAAGAATTTGGAAAATTGATTGAGGCTCTATACATCTAGGTATGAAGTTCATACTTTTCCTTATGATAGGGCACTGAAATTGTGGAGGAAGAAATGTCAGAGAAGAGGGCTGGGAAACATTTCAAACCAAAGTGGCAGTGCGAGAGACAATGATGTGACTTTCATTTACTCATGTACTGGTACTGTTAATGCTAGTATTGAACTTGAGTTAAGCGGAGGTATGTAGAGTTCAGAAAACATATCAAAGAACCAAGGAAGCTATGAAGTTGATGGAGATAAATCCAAGGATCCTGATAATGATATGATGTGGCAACTTGAACCTTTGTAGAAGTAGCAAGTCCTAGGTATTTATTAAAAAAATTTCTGTAGTCTACTGTCAATTTCTATATGTCATCATCAATCATGGATAATATCATATTCCAATGTCAAAATTCAAAAACATGAATGTGGTTGATAATCTCATGAATTCTACAATTAATAATGGTTTTGATTTGCATTATTCAACTCTTATGGTACAATTCTTAAAGTTTTTTTTTAATTTTTTTTTTGAAAACATTACAATTCATATGATACAATTCTTAGAAATAGAGATTCTCACTAATTTATTTACAAATATGACACAATGTAACAATTCATTCATTAATAGTAGTAAGAAGTAGAACACAACTCTATGTGATTTTGTTTGCAAAAGTGAATTGACAATGAATTATGACTCAAGAGTCAATACCCAATTTCAATTTTATTAATAATTACCCTTAGCAAATGACCCTGAATTCCCTTTTATAGAAACAAGGGAGAAACAATAGCTTTAGGTCAATTTTCCTAATGTGAAGAGTCAAGACCAATACAACATCTCTACAAATGTACATTTCTGCATTTGACAAGCTGGTTTAGTAAATTATCAATAGCATTATAGCATCTGCTACATTGATCCTGTTAAAAAAACAAAGTTCAAAATTTTTACTTTTAACTCAATTCAAGCCAATAGATAAATAATATAGAGATGATTGAAACTGAAAGTACTTTCACATACTATTTTTGATGAGATGATTCTGCTAGTTTGGTTAACATGCTCCATTCTGCATCA